>CAUYSK010026391.1:0-25738 GCA_963575035.1 Avahi laniger
AATTGCCCTCATCTCTTCTTGACAATGTGCTTTAGATGAGTGGACCATATCTCCAGCTCCAGAGTGAGCACATGGCTCAGGCCTGGCCATTGCAAATACTGTATTCTCTGGTTTACCGTGGTTGGCGCAGAGATTAGCACACGACCCCAGCTGGGCCAGTCAGTGAGCAACTCCTGGGAGCTTTACCAGGACTACCAGAAAAGAAGTGCTCTTTTTTCACCAGGATTTCTCAACTGGAACTGCTCGTGGCCGTTTTGCCACCATGAGGGGAGAGTACGCCTGAGTTCCTGGTTACGTTGTTTGAGCACCTGGATCCAGCCTTGCTTGAAGCCACAGCTAGCCCTTAATGTCTCGGTTATGTGAGCCAATAAACTTCTTTATATCTTATACCAGTTTGAGTTGGGTTTTCTGTCATGTACAACCCAAGGAATAGCACACACAGGATAAGTTCTACATGACTTCTCTCCACTTGTAAGTCTAATCCTTTCTGCGTGGTCTTAGAACTATTCACAACTAAATATCAATCCATTCCTCAAACAACTTGCATGAGTATGACCTTCTGGAATTTATGAATCCCTTCCATAAACTGGAGTATGGTGTGTGTGTGTGTGTGTCTGTGTGTGAGAAAATAGACATTGGAGGTGGGGAGGAGATGAAATGAGGTTTAACTGATAACTCCACCTGCCAGGTGTATCCAGATGCTGATTCTGGACCAGCCAGGACACTTCACTATAAAGTGGTTGATTTTGAGCTCTGGGCCAGTGGTGTGCTAGAGCTGATTTTTATTAGCCAACAAGATGATTTGTTAAATATCTGGGAACTTCGTGGCTGGTTGTAAAACTGTTGGTACCTTGAAATTGGCCATGGTGAGAGTATTTATACCATGGATATCACCAAACATTACAGATCAAGGAACTTCTTCCTCTTGGTGGATCAGTTTGCCGGCAAACCATAGGCCATGACCTCGATTCGACAGGTCCCTAAATGGCCAGCAAGAAGGACTGCTAATCACATGTAAGGGAGATGTAATAAAAAATTTAAAAAAAAAGAAAAAAAGAATGACTGCTAAATAACAACCACCAGTGTATATATTTCACTCCATAGCCTTTCTCATACATAATCTTGTCTTATCTTTCCAGCAATGCTGTGAAGTAGAAATTATTACTTATATTGTACAGATAAGATACCCAAAGCCTAGAGAAATATTTTCCTGTGGTCAGGTGACAGAGCTAAGAAATAAACTCAGGTCTTTGGACCCCATGCCTGATGTTGTTTCCCTGACACCCTGCAGGAGGTGACTGGAATATCAAAACAGGGTCTAAACAAGCAATTTGATCACTGGATATGGAAAAGCTATTTCTGTAAAAAGAGTGTTTTAATAATGTCTTTCTGAACAGAGGTGGCCAATTAGTAAGGCAGTTGCCCAGGGATTAGCAGTAATACTGCATATTCAATCTGCTGAGAAAACGCAGCATTGTTTCTAATAAATTATATACCTCACATTTATACAAAATTTTTTGGTTTATAAAGTTCTTTCAAGTATGTTGTCTCTGTAATCAACTCTCTTAAAATGCTTAGATCCTTGGACCCTGTGGGGCAGACTGATTAACCCAAAACTCACAACCAACACTCTTCTCCTTTAACTGCCTCTACTAAAATAGCCTGGAGAAATTGAATATTTACTTTTTCAGCCTCCCTTAGAGACCTACAGACAGGAGATCTAGTTCTGGCAATTGAGACTTAAGCAAAAGTCTTCTTTCTTGATAAAAAGTACTGACTTTCCCCTCTTCATCCTGCCTTAAACAAGGATGTGATACCTGGTGTTGCAGCAGCCATTTTGTAACCATGAGGTGACAAGACAAAAAGCTAAGCACAACCGACAGAGCAGAAAGACAGCAAAAGTATGGGTCCTTGATAGTATTATTGAGTCTGCACTAGGCTGCTTCTTCTGAATCTTTTGTTATGTGAGAAATATAAACCACTGTTATTTGGGCATCCTGTTACCTACAGTGGAAACATTCCTAATATAATTAGCAATTCTAGTTCTAGGAATTTACCATAGAAATCACCTATAATAGAGAAAAACTAAACAGTCTAAATGTTCAACAATAGACGGTTGATGAAATAAATTGTGGGGTGGCCATATATTGTACATTATTCAGTTATATTGGAAACCGTATTGAAGTCAAGTGATTCTTAACCTTGTGTTCTTAAACAAGTGCCCTTAAATTACATACAGACATTTTTGTGTGGTTGTATTATGTGCCTTTTTCTGAGTATATAATTCTTATCAGATTCTCAAAAGATTCCCAAAAAGTTTAAGAATCACTACAGGTTGAGCATCCAAAATCCAAAAATCTAAAATCTGAAATGCTCCAAAATCCAAAACTTTTTAAGCACCCATATGACACTCAAAGGAAATGCTCACTGGAGCATTTTGAGTTTCTGATTTTGGGATTTGAGATGCTCAACTGATAAGTATAATGCAAATGTTCCAAAATCTGAAAAAATCCAAAATCTAAAACACTTCTGGTCCTAAGCATTTCGAATAAGGAATTCTCAATATATAACAAATTAATATTTGCAGACATAGAAAGATGTTCATAATATTTTGGCAGGGCAGAAATTTACAAAACAGTCTGTACAATATCCTTCCACATTGGAAAAATTGCATTTATGTTAAAAATGTAGGTATGTACAGTAGTGGGCTAAAATTTACAGAATGCATACTTGGGTATAAAAAAACCCTTTATTTATCTATTTAAACTGAACTTATATTAGGCTACCATACGACATTCTTGATGATTATAGAAAACTTATTTTTTTTTCCAGTTAACTGCAGCAGCGTGAAGAAAACATAATCTTGCAATTCACAGTAACTTAGACATTTCCTGATTTAAAGTGATCAGTTCAAGATCCTCTTCATTTTCTGCTCCTTCTCTGCTCTCTAGGAGTGATTTTAGTTCTTCGGTGGACAGATACATTGTCCCAGAATCCCGAGGAACAGCATTTGGTCCCAGGTACCCTTTGTTCTTCCCTGGATTCTGCGGTTCATCTTCTCTGGTCCCCATCATCAAGCTCTGATATCTGCTGCTAATGCCTGTGGTCCGCCCTGTCTGCCCATAGAGACGTCCCCGCGCTCCTGGTTTACCTTGTGTCAACTTCTTCTCAGCCTGTTTGCTATTCAGCACAGAGGTTCATGGGAAATTTTTAAGTGCTTTCCCCCATCTGAAAGGATGCCCTCAGCCTTGTCCAAGCAATGGCACTTTGCCCTCAGGGTACCAGGTTTGACACGGAGTGACTTTAAAGAACTTGGGTCCTGGGAAGAGAGGCTCAAGTGCCTTCTACTTTCATGTTCTCACTAAACCCGTTCACGGTGTCCACTCCCAGGTGTGGGGCGGAGCTCTGAGCCTCTTCTCAGAACTTAGGCGATGTGTCAGCTCTGCTCTCATCCCTCTAATTCTGCATTTCCTCTCCAGACATTCCAACTCTAATCTCTTTTTTTGGACCTGCATTCTTCTTCTTTCTGGTGTTTATCTTACAAATCATGTGCTCTGAGTCTTCCAGGTTTGCTCTTTTATGTACAAAGTCAGGCTACTGCAAATCTGGAGATAAAACATTGTTTGTCTTGTCACAAAATCCTGGCTCTTGTGAATAAAAAGTACTTTGAGGCCAGGCACAGTGGCTCATGCCTGTAATCCTAGCACGCTGGGAGGCTGAGGCAGGAGGATGGCTTGAGCTCAGGAGTTCGAGACCAGCCTGAACAAGAGCGAGACCCCATCTCTACAAAAAATACAAAAATTAGCCAGGCGTGGTGGCATGTGCCTGTAGTCCCAGCTACTCGGGAGGCTGAGGCAGGAGGATCACTTGAGCTCAGGAGTGCGAGGTTACAGTGAGCTATGATGATGCCACTATTCTCTACCCAGGGCGACAGAGTGAGACTTTGTCTCAAAAAAAAAAAAAAGAGGAATTTGACTATCAAACTTTTGTCCCTGCCATACGTTTTCAAGTCATTTTATGAGTAGCCAGGAATTTGATCTTTTGTTTTTCTAGTCTATTTATTGTTCCTCATGGGTAGTACTTGTAAAAGGCTTGAATCGTTGGCGTAAAACACAAAAGAGACAAGGTAATGTGTTAGGAGGAAACAACTTCTTAATAATTCAAAATGTTTTCCTGCTGTGTGTGCATTGGAAAAGATCTGAAAAGATACACGCTGAGGTGTCCGCAGTTATGATCTCTGGATGATAGGAGTATATTAACATAGTAGTTACTGTGGAAGTTACAGAGAACCCAACTAGCAGTGGCTTAAAATAACAAGGGTTTATTCTTATTGAAAAATAAGTCTGGAGGTAGGCGGCTGCTGGCACTGGCTCAGCGGCACAATGTTGTCAGGACCAGGATCTGCGCAGTTCCCTTGCCTTTCCCTGTGGTCTCACGACGGCACGTGTGCAGCTCCACACGTTACATTCCACATCCACGGGAGAAGGGGTGGCACGAACCCCATCTGTTCCTTTGAGCCAGAAAGGCAAAAGCCTTATGTTTTTATCTCATTGGCCAGAACTGGGTCACATGGCCGCCCCAGCTACAAGGGAGGCTGGGAGAACCAGGGGGCAGGCTGGCATTGGGTTAGCCAGCCAAATAGCCTACCACAAGGGATATTTGCATTTTTCTTCTTGTTTCTCTGCATCTTCTGATTTTCCCACTATTGACAAGTATTGTAAGTGCTATATTTAATTAAATACAAATAAATAAAACTTAGAAACCAAATACACTGCCTCGGTGGATTCTCCCTACTCCTTGCCTTGTACATAATCTCACCCTAGTATTGGGAGAAGGTAAAGCTCAGAAGTCGAATGACTTTTCCAAGGACACATGGCAAATTATTGACAACACTAAACAAAGAATACAGGTATCCAGACTCCAAATCCCCTGATTTTTCCACTATAACAAATTTTCTGTTAAATATCAGGAGACCGATAAATGAAACTTCAGAGTTATGTTGATGGAGAGGCTAATAAAGGCTAATTAAGCACAAGCACAAAAGGCCCAGTTCCCACATTTCAAGCAACACTGAGTCAGGTTGTACTGACTGTCCGCGGTGCCTCCCTAACCCCTCCTGCCTCCCTGTCCTCTCCCCTCCGCCCTCGTGCTCTCTGCCCGGCCCTTCCTTCTCGCCACCGCAGCCAAGCGTCACTCAGTGGGAAGGAGCTCCAGCTCCGCCCTCGGCTACACCACAGTCTGATTCCTGATTCTACCACTTACTACCCACGGTGTCTTCAGCAAGTTCTTCACCTTTCTGGGCCTCAAACCTGTCATCGTCAAATGAAAATGTTGTTACTTATCTTGTAGAACTAATTTAGTAATTTACAAAACGGCAAAAGTAAAAGCTTCTCACATGGTATCCAACATCCAGCATGTGCCCCATTAGTCACAATAATGGTCATTACTGTCATAATACAGAAGCTCAACAATTTTTGCAATATCAGCCCGTAACTTTGCATTATTGTGAACCCAGGCAAGCAGTAAGCCAGTGCGGAAGGTCACAACTCTGCTTTCTGTCAACAGAGCAGTCACTTGCACAGTGTCACTGTGGACTTAAAGCAAGCAGATTTACGAGTAGACTTGAAAACTCTATCAATTTGCCAAGAATACAGTAGCACGTAGTTTTGAACGCAGATGGTTGGAATCATGGCTCTGACACTTACTGGCTGTGACCTTGGTCAGGTTACCTAAGGTCTCTGTGTCACAGTTTCTTCATTTAGAAAATGTGGATAATGATTGTACTTACCGGGCTGTGAGGACTCAATGAATTAATGTATAAAAAACACTTTAAACAGTCCCTGACACACTGAACATGTTACGTAACTCTTTCCTATCGTTATTATTATTATTGCATTGAACACCTGCTACGTGCCCAAAGGCATGAAGCTAGAGAGGGGTGATGCCAGGGATCAGACTCGCCACTGTCTGACTCCGAATCAGCGCTGTCGCCCACCCCCCGCCTCCGTCCACCGTATCCACCTCGCTCCCTCCGCTCCCTCCCAATCCCGTCCCTCCTTGGCGTTCCCGGGATACAAGTCCTTGCTCCCTCCTTGTGCACGCTGGCCATCCTTTATCTTTATTTCCCCTTCTCTATCTCTTGCCCTCTGCCAAGCCTGGAGCTGAGGACAGACTGTGACACCGGTTGTATCGGAGACCCAACTCCAGCGGCTGAAACACATTTTTCTTTTCTTTTTTCTTTCTCTTACGTAAGACAAGTGTGGAAGCGGCAGGTGTGGTCGCCCCCTCATCAAGCCGTCTTGCTTATCCCGTGGCTTCCATCCTCAAAGTCACCCCGTGGTGACAAGATTGAAGTCTTGTCAATGACTTCTAGCCATCACGTCCACATTCCAACTGCTAGGAAGAGGCAAGATTACAAGAGGCGACTGCGCAGCCAATGCCGTTTAAAGGGCTTTCCTGGAGAGAAGAAAGACCCTGTGAAGACACAGGGAAAGGATGGTCATCCATGAGCCAAGGAGAAGAAATCGACCCTGCCGAAACCCTGATCTCAAACTTTTAGCCTCCAGAATTAAAAGAAAATAAGTTTCTGTTGTTTAATCAAAATAAACAAATAAAAATAAAGAACTTTCCTGGAAGTCCCGCTCAAGTACTGTCATCTTCAGAGAAGACTGAGAAATAAAGCTTTTGTGTGGGCACGTTGTTACTCCCAACTAAAACCAGAATCCCGTTATTAAGGAACAAGAAGGAGAATGGTCACTGGGTGAGCCGCTGGCTCTTGCTGCTGTGCTACCTGCGGAAAGAACAGAAGGAAAGACTGGTGCTGTGGCGCGTGCCTGTAGTCCCAGCTGCTCAGGAGGCTGAGGCAGGAGGATCACTCGAGCCCAGGAGTTCAAGCCCAGCCTAGGAAACATAATGAGACCTCCATCTCTAAAAAATAAAAAATTCAAAAAAAAAAAAAAACAAAAGGAGAATAAATATTGGGTAGGCAGCCAGCTGTCTCTACTATCATCCCTGGAATTCCTTCTGAGGAGAGTACTGCACATGGTTGGGAAGAAGTCTTTGAGGAACCACTTAGGTAGATGATAAGACATCCAAGAAGCATGGTCCAAGATTTATGGGCCCCTGAAACTCATATTTTAGGGGAGAGGGTTGAGATTAACTGCAGGCCTTTCCTTTTGCTGAATAGAGATGTAAGTTTGAACACAGAGCTGTTTTGCTTGGACAACAGAGAGACTGAAACCGCCAAGAGTCCTGTTTGTTTTCATTCTTAATACCCGACCACATTCAGCCTCTTCTTCACATACCCTTTCGACAAATATTTGAAGAATAATGGTTTGAAGGAAAGCCAAATCATCCCTGCCTGGGATAATTACTTGTGCTCACCAACATCTGGCCCTCCTTGCCCTCTTTCTGAGCACACAGGGAGGGTACACTACCCAGCCCTCGTGCACTTATCCAGGGCTATGTGACTAGCTCTGGCCGGCAGGTGGTAAGCAGAGGTGACACGTCTCACTTCCAGGCCTGAGCATCCAAGAGCAGAAGCGGGTTCCTGTCGCTTCTCCCTCCCCCGGCTACGGTGAATGCGGAGGTGTCGCGCTGACGGTAGATGCACGAATCTGAGCAGCCTGCGTACCTGGGTGTCAGCACGAGGACGCGGCTGCCCGGGGGGCTGCATGGGGGTCTCCGTTGGCTGCAGCAACTCAAGAAACAAAACTTTCATAACAGCCCCAAAGTAAAACCACATAATGTCCATCAACTGATAAGTAGATAAATAAAATGCGGTCTATCCATAGACCACAGTGGAATAGTATTCACAATCAGAAGGGAAGACTACTGACACCTGCTACAACCTGGGGGAACCTTGAAAACACTGTGCTAAGTGAAAGAAGCCAGACACAAAAGGCCACACGTTCTATGATGCCATGTATATGGAAGGTCCAGAGTAGGCAAAGACAGGGACAGAAAGCAGAGTGAGGATTGCCTAGGGCTGGGTTGGGAGAGGAGCTCAGGAGTGACTGTTAATAAGTATAGGCTTCGTTTTGGAGTGAGGAAAATGGTCTAAAATTAGATAATGAAGACGGCTGCACAATTCTGAACATACAGCTGTTTAACTGTACAGTTTAAATGGGTGAATTTTATGATATATTAATTTTATCTAATATAGTTGTCCTATAAAAAAGAAATGTTTTGTTGTGTTCAACCACTGAGATTTCAGGGCTAACTTAATAATACTGCAGCATAATCTGGTCTATCCTAGATAAAACACTGCCCCCACGCCTGTGTGTCTGTGGGCAGCCTAGGCCGTAATAAAGTAAAAATAAGATGCTATGGGGGCATAGATCAGGGGTCAACTACCTCCACCTGGTGAATGGTGGCAGCAGTCACATTTGAGCTCTGTATCGAATAATGAGAAGAAGAACTCCCTTGTCCCCCAAACGAATGAATGGATGGACGGATGGATGGATACAGAGAGATGCTGTACGAATAGCTTATGGCAGGACATGGACTTATTGAAAGAAGGTATTGCCAAAAGCCTACCTAGTTGGACGTGACTAGAGTATGAGTTATATATCATCCAAGAAGGAAGTGGTAAGACAAAAAACGGCCTGAAATTCCCAGCCAAGTTGCTGGGACTTGCTCCAGCCAGAGAAAGAGAACTTTAGAAGGATTTTTAACTGGACCGAAGTTGGAACATGTGCATTTTTAACTTACTCTGGCACCACGTAAAGACCAGGTTTGCGTAAGTAAAACACTAGTTTAGAAGCTGGGTGGCTTGGGCTGCCGGGCTGTGAGCACACCCCGCTCTCGTTGGCCGGAGGCTCCCGCTGCCTGGTACGCGCCTCCCGCCCCTCTCCACCTGGTGACCCCTCCTCGTCCTGCAACTCTTCTGTCAAAGTCACTTCCTCAAAGAGGCACGCCCTGGCTCCACGAACGAGGGTAGGGTCCCTCATTTTGTGCTTTTATAAAATGCTGTCCTTCTAGCCCGTGTCCAAACTGGAATTAACTAACCATTGGTAAGATTGCTGTGTATCGTCACGTCCCTCGCTGACCTGTGAGCCCCAGGGAGCCGGGCTCGTGGTGCTCACTGCCGCGCCCTTGCTTCCTAGCGCGGGGTCTGGCCCAAGGCAGGTGCTCCACAAATACTTGGTGAATAAAACAAGTGGGTGAATATGTGAATTGGTAAATGAATATGGAATTTTAATAGCTGGCTTAAAGGTGAAACTTATTCTGAAGGGAAAGAAAAGCAGGAATTAAACTTCTCTGGAAGCAGGGAGTGGTAAGAGCACAGGCTTTGGAGTCAGCCTGGCTCAGTTGTGCCCCAGCTGTGTGACCTAGAGAAAGTGACTTTCCTTCTCTGAAATTCCGTTTCTTTCTCTGCAAAATGGAGACAGTGACATTTATCTCATTCAATCAGAGCGTGCACAAAGCAGCTGGCATTGTGTCACACAATGGTAAACACTTACTATACAACGATAGTAACAAAAATAAGAAAGACCTCTATTTTCTCATGTAATCCTAGCAATGATGCTTTGAGGATTATAATTCAGGGTTTCCCAAACTTGCCCGATTGGAAGAATCACCTGGGGGTGGCGGGCGGGGAACAAGGTACAAATACAGATTCCCTGGACATTGCGATTCCGTAGGATTTGGGTGGGGCCTGACGCATCCCCAGCTTCGTCAGACACGCTGACGTGACTCTTATGAGCAGGCAAATCTGAGCTCACTCTCTGAGCAGATGAGTTTGGGTGCTGTGATCACCCCCACTTTACTGCCAGGGAGCAGGAGCAAATCTTAGACCCGCGTTTCTCCCGTGCATGTAACAAGCGGAGAATTCCCTGAGGACTCTGATTCGGTGGGTCTACGGTGGGGCCTGAATTCCAGCATTTCTAACACGCTCCCCGGTGATGTCAGTGCTGCTGGTCTGAGGACCACGCTGAGCCCCGAGGGGTAGCCTAGGAGTTCGCTCACTCGTCCTCAGACACCGGCACATCGGCGTCGGCTAAAAATGCTGATGCCTGGGTCCGGCCCCCTGGAGATTCTCAAGTAACTAGTGGCGAGTGTGGCCTGGGAATTGGACTTCTTAAAACATTCCCAGGTGATTCTACCGTACACCAAAGTTTCAGAGCCACTGGTTTAGGCCAAAGTCACGTAGTTTGGATTCATACAGCCAATAAATGGCCTCACAGGATGTGAACCTGTGCTTCTGACCCCACAGCCAAGTATACAAAACGGAAACTGATATTATTGTTACTAGGATGACCATTATGGGCGGGGTGTGGGAGAAGACATCAGAAATGAGGCAAAAAGAACACAAAGGTGGGGTCAGAATCTGCAACTTGCCAGCACAAGTTGGGCGAGGCCCCCGGTACCAGCAGGGCACAGTCTAGGCCACAGCGCCTATTAATCTGTCTCTGTGGGCAGACCAGAGACAAACGTGGGTGTGTGCCCTCGTCCCCTCCTTGCCGACAACTTCCGCAGGGCGCTCGCCTCACGCCCACGCTCAGCCTTTTGCCGAAGGAGACAAAAGCCAGGCAGTCCCGGCCCTGAAATGAGAGAGGCACCACTGGGCAACCTTGGGAGAACTGTGGCGGCCCCTAACTCGATTTCTTAGCAATTATCCCGGCGAAATGTCTCCAGGGGACGAAGTCTGTGGCCTGATTAAGTAGAGCACCAGACCTCCGGAAGCAGACGAACGTTCCAACCACAAAACTCATTCGGATGATTCAAAGCGGGGAAGGGATGTCAAAGAAGACGGGCTGTAACTGCAGAAGCCGTGAGAGGCAGGCACCACCTGACACAAACAGTAAAAATAAAGCTATCGTTTTCAAGAGCCTGCCCCGTGCCAGACTCCGTGCTAAGTACTCGCGTTATCTCGTTTAATCCTCACCGCCACCCTGGAACAGTAGGCACTCTCGGCCCCTCTGAACAGGTGAGGGGATTCAAGTTGACAAGAGAAGTTCAAAGGTCACACAGCTGGAAAGTGGCCAAGCTGAACTTGACCCTAGCTTTTAAATACTTGATATTTTGCATCTCACTCTGCGTAGCTGAGCTTCATGTATCGCTGCCTACTTTGGCCTGTAAACAAAGAAAGAAATATTCTTGCTCTGACTATGGAAGGTAATAATCGTTCCTACTGAGCTGAGGAGAAACAGAGCCCAGCTGTTCCTCGGTACCGACAGCCACCTCTCCAAGTTCCTGCGGCAGCCGTGAAAGGGACTGACTTTGAGGTGGCTGGAAGGCCCCAAAGAGAGAAACTAATGAATCTACGCAGCTTTGAAGGGTGTCTGCAACAGAGAGATGGAGAGTGCTCTGAGCTGCTGTCTTTGGTTTTTCATCAGAGCTTTATGCTGTTCTAATTTGCCCCAGGGATCTGGAAGACAAACCCTCTGTTCCAAAGGGTTCATGCAGAAACAACTACAGGTGTAGCCATTTAATTCCCTATCTTAAAAAAAAAGAGGGGGCCAGGTGACATTTTGAACCAGCTGGCAGATTTTTGTTATAAAGAGCACAATTGTGACTAGCTCTTATTTTATTCCTCCACCCCAGGGCATACCACAGTGCTGTGTCCTCCACCAAGGTGACTCCCGGGATCCAACATTATCTACCTCCCAGTCTGATCTCTGAGCCTGAAAACCCTTTCAGGGAGGACAGAAGGTTTCATGCCATAATTAGAGACAAGGCTTCAAGGCAAATAGCCACAAGGAAGGCAAAGTGAGGTCTTTCCAGCCTATCAGCCAGCAAAGACCTAGAATTATCACCACCCCTTCAGCAACTGGCAACTAGGAAGGTCATGGAGAAGGCAACATTAAGCCAAAAGCTAGAAGCAGTCTTCAATTTCAGGCTTTTAGCTAGCTAACAAATTAGTGAGCCAAGACTTTGTTTCCTTTTTTTTTTTTCTTTGTTTTTTTTTAACTTACAAGCTAATGAGGAAATTTCCTCCCTCAAATTCAGAGCTAGCTAACAATCTAGTGAGTCACTGGACTCCATGGTGGGTTGCTAACTCTTTGGTTGGCTCAGACCCATCCTGGTTTGGAAACGATTTAGATAGCAAGCTTACGCTTACGAGCAAATCATCTGGGAGACCATCTTAATTTTTTTTTTTTTTTTTTAATTTTAGAGACGGGGTCTTGCTCTGTTGGCCAAGTTGGAGTGCAGTGGTGCGATCACAGCTCACTGAAGCCTCAGAACTCCTGGGCTCAAGTGATTCTGCTCCCTCGGCCTCCCGAGTAGCTGGAAATACAGGCCTGCACCACCCGCTCCAGCTAGGTTTTGTTTTTTTTTAAAATCATTTTGGCTGCAAAACCCAGACATTAATCTCTTCCCAGTTCTTTCTGTACCTTTGTTTCTCACAAGGATTGAGTTGCAAATTGGTCATGTAATAGGAATAATAATAGCCAACCTTGACAGAGCGCTTACTATTTGCCAGACTCGGTTTTAAGAGTTTTACACATATTAACTCACTTGCTCCTTGCCACAGTTCTATGAAGCGGGTACTATTTTTCTCCCCAATTTATATAGGAGGAAACCAAGACACAGACATTAGGTAACTTGTTCAAGGACACAGACAAGAAGAGGGCAACTTGGAATTTGAACCCAAGCCGTCTGATTCCAGAGCCCATAGTCTTTTCAAATTCTAATTGTAAACATTTTATGGAATAACAAACATACAGAGAAGTGCACCAGTCATAAGTGCACAGCTCAAGGAATTTTCGAAGTGAACATAACCTAGTACAAAGGTTCACAAGGATCAAGAAACGGAACATTATCAAACCCCACAAGTCTTTCCGATCAGAGCCAGTCCCTAGCTCCCACCCCAAGGTGACTACTGTCCTGACTTTCAATACCACAGATCCCTTTGCCTATTTTTAAACTTTATATAAGTCTAATAATACAATATATACCCTTTTGTGTCTAGGTTCTTATCGGGTTTGTGAGATTCACCCACGTGGTTGCAAGCAGCAATAATGCGCTCGTGCTCATTGCTTTACAGAATTCCCGGGCGTGACTATCTGACACTGCGTCCATTCTACTTTTGGTAGACATTTGGGTTATTTCCTGCTGGGCACTATTTCAAATAGTGCTGCTATTTGTCTTTTCCTAAATAGACGTGTGCATTTCCACTGGGCACATATTTAGGAGAATTTCTGGGTTCTATGGTACATGTATATTCAACTTTGATAAATACTGCCGAACGGTTTTCCACAAGCAGAATACAAGGGTTCCAATTGCTCCACATCTTTGCCAACTCTTAGTTGTCTGTTTCTTTTTTTTTTATTTGAGCCATGCAGGTGGGTGGATTGTAGTATCATATTATAGTTTTAACTTCATTCCCTCAAAGACGAATGTAGTTGAGCACCTTCTCTTAAGGTAATTGCCCATTTTGATATCTTTTGGGGGGAGGGATGTTCTTGTTTAAGTGTTTTCCTCATTTTTCTACTGAGTTTTGGGCCTTCTCTTATTGAGTTGTAGGAATTCTTTAAATATTCTGGATACAAATCCTTCATCAGATATATGTATTGCAACTATCTTCTACTTTGTGGTTGGCCTTGTCACTCTCTTAATGGTGGTTTTTAATGGACAGAAGTGGGGGGTTTTTGCAGCTTTATTGAGATATAATTCACATACCATACAATTCACCCATGTGAAGTGCACAACTCAGTGGTTTTATATATTTACAGAGCTGTACAATCATCATCACCACAATCAATTTTGGAATATTTTCATCGCTCCAAAGATAAATCTGTTCCCGTTGGCAGTCACTTTCCGTGTCCCTCCAACCCATCCTCCCTCAGCTCTAGGCAATCTGCTACTTTCTGTAGCAGTTTTTTATTTTAATGCACTCTAATTTATCAAATTTTTCCCCTTTTAATTAGTATATTTTGTGATCTATTTAAGAAATCTTTGCTTACTCCATGGTCATGAAGATACCCTTCTATGTTTTCTTGTAGAGGACACCTGTGTCTGGGAACGGTTCCTTGTTGTTTTTCTCAAGAACATGTCTGTGGCCTTGCACGCAAGTCCAGAGCGCCCTCACCCTGCAAACAGGAGAGGCTAGAGAGTTTAGGATGAAAACATCAGCTCGCCGGAGATGAAACAACAAGGAACAGGGACGTGTTGAGTCGGGACAGTGTGGGAACAAAGAAATTGCGGTGGGACAGTTGCCAAGCAGGCTGTGTTATAAATAAAGAAGCTACAGCAAGAACTTCTGCTGCAGTCTTGTACCATCTTTGTGTGTCTGTGTTTCTTTGCAGTGGCTGCAGTCGTGTACCGTCTTTATGTGTGTCTGTGTCTTTTTGTCTCTGGGTTCATTCCTCGGCCCCAAGAAACGGGCCATGGCATTTCTTATAAAACTATTATTATTTTACCTCTCACATTGAGCTCTATAATCCATTTGGAATTAACTTTTGTGAATATCCAATTGACCTGTCATCATGTATTGAAAATAAATCAAGGGACTATATACACAGAAGTCTTTTTCTGGCTTCTCTATACCATTCTGTTGGCCTATCCTTGGACCAGTACCACACTGTCTTAGCTGCTATAGTTTTATGTCACATCCCCACACCTGACAGTGCGATTCCTCCAGCTCTGCTCCTCTTCAGGGCTGCTGTGGCTTTTCTTAGCTCTTTGCCAGATCTGTCAATCTCACCAAAATATCTGTTGGGATTATTTTAAAATTGAGATTACATTAAAATTATGAATAAATTTGATGAGCATTATCATGTTAAAATAGTGGGTCTTTCAAATAAAATATCCCTCTTTTTTCAGATCTTTAATTTTTCTCAATAATGTTTTGTAGGAGTTTTTCTTTTCTTTTTAGGTCTTATACATCATTCATTTGATTCATTCCAAGAAATTTGATGTCTTTTATGCCCTTTCAATAGATTTTTTAAATTCTATTTTCTATTTGTTACTAGTATTTAGAAATAAAATGATGTTTTGCATACCGATCTTATATTCAGTGACCTTGTTAAATTCATTTATTAATTTGTTTTTGTATATATTCTTTTGGATTTTTTATATATACAAGCATAATACAGTATCTACAAATGACAACATACTTGTTGCTTCCTTTCCAATAACTATGCCTCTTAGTAATCTTTTTTGCTTTGGAGCTCACTTATCAACTACTATGCTACAATCCAAGTTGCTATGCAGAACATCAGAGTTCTCTATAGAACCGTCTTTCCTCCCAAGCCCAGTAATTCCTGGGCTTCTAAAGCAGGTATTCTTACTTGTGTTCATTATCAAATTAGGAAGTCTTTCTGCCCCAAAGAACAGAAAACCCAACTATAGTGGCATGAAAAAATAGGAAATTACTGTTTGTTTGTTTGTTTGTTTGTTTGTCTAAGGAGTCACCTACAGAAGAGTCTAAATAAATGGCTGCTGCAGCTCCAGACATCACATCTCCATTCAAAGCAGGAAGAAAAGGGAAGGGGCAAGGACAATTTCACTCCCTTCACTGGGCTTCAGTGTCTCCATCTGAAACCACAAAAGAATTGGACCAGATGGCCTCTTATGTTCAACTCAACTCAACTCTTTTTAGAACCCACTCCATGAGAAAGTGCTAAGGGAATGCCCATTGGACCCTCAATATTTGTCAGATCAGATCCTGAGTACCTAGGAGGAGGTCCTAATATTATCTCCACATTAAAGGTGAGGAAACTGTAAGTCAAAACGGTAAAGCAACTTGCCTGAGATGGCACAGCTCCGTGGATCCAGGATTTGAACCCATGTCTGTCTGACCCCATCCCAGGCTATGGATCACCATAACATGTGGCCTCTAGCGATACTGGTGTCACACTCTCTGAGAACGGGGTCTCTGGAACCAGTTTTGCAAAGCCTCAGCTGAAGAGAAGATGCTCTTGCTTCTGGATGGCATTGAAAGAGCTCCCCGGTGAGGGGCAAGGCTGTTATCCACCTACCCATCCTTCCTGTGGATTGTCTGCCTCAAGATGACAATTTTCTGCTAAGCGCTCATCTTTTCTCTGCTGTTCCCTATTATGGGCTTCATATTTTATGATTTTAATATAAATAATTTACCAGGAATTATTGTTCTCTAGACTGCTCGGCTTGCTATAAAAATCCAATTGCCCAAATCTACAGCTGAATTGAATACAGGAAGGACAAGTGCCCTTACTTGTAAACATCCAGAAATGAGAGAATGCAGCCCACTGCATCTGCCCCCGTATCATTCATTCAGTGGTGAGTCTCAGGGTCTGCCACGTACAGGCTTATAAAATAAACCCAAGTGTGTGCACTCTCTTCCCATAGTCTCCAAGGGAAGCCACGTACTCATTCTAACAATTGCACCTTGGAACCTTTTTGTGAGAACTTACGTCTTATTTCTTGAGCTGCCTCAGTTTTTCCCAAAACACTCAATCTTTGGGAGAACAAAAGGCAAAAAAAAAAAAAGGAGAAGTATTCCATTTATTGGCCATTCTCTGAGGCAAAGGCAGCCAGGATCCCAAATTCTGAACTTCCCGCCACTAATTTACTCTGCAGGTTCCTGAGAGAGAGTTGCAGAAATCCAAGCAATTCCCACCCCATATTATCCCATTGTCTCCTATTCTAATAAGCTTGGTGGTCTATACAGGAACAGAAAGGACTCCTTTTACCCCTCCTGCCTAAGCTCTCAGCCAGTGTTCCTTGAAGTCTTTAGTAAAAGATAATTTTTTTCCAATCTGTCATGGATTGATACTTCTATAAAAATACAATAAAAATGAATTACTAGAAAAAAATAAGAAAAAAGACATACTAAATAAAAACCCAAATGTTTTCTTATTCGATTCAATGACTACTCTGTCAAATTGCTATACGCTTCCTAAACACTCTAAATTTCAATTTTTACCTTATCGCAGACCAATTGCAAATAGTTTATAAACCAGCTCCGGTCCACGGACCATGACTGAATAGCACTCTGCCAGGCTGCACAGGCCAAATCCGTGGTGTATGCACCGTCCCATACCCCGTCCCACAGCCACAGCAGACAGTGCTGGTAGATCGCAACATTCATTCCCGAATGCGGCCCCAGATTCCTTCTCAGCACACTTTCATCCACCCCAACCTCAGAGCGAGTGTGCAAATGAAAACTAACTCGCTTCCTTTTGTCCAGCCACACACCCTCACCCTGGCTCCTCTGACAGGTAGAGCTGCGGTCCTGGCCATCCGCTCCACCCCTGCTTTCCACTCCATCCAACCTGGGAGTGTCGTCCAAGGGGCCAGAGCCCGCGTGTGGGTGGGGTAGGCAGCCCCCACCCTGGATTCAACGGAAGGAAGAGAGAGAAGTGCAATCCTGAAATTCCAAGGAAAGAAAAGACCAACAGAGTATTTCCCCCTCAGCCAGTTCTATTTGTGCCCTCTTTACAACCCCTCCCCCAACAGCAGCATGGCCTAATCGTGTGCTTTGAATCTTTCAGTAGAGCTACCGTCTCTGGAGTACCTGCCATGTACCAGGCTTTATTTCAGGTGATTATTTTTGCTATTTCAATTCATCATGCGACACCCCTATGAAATAGTATTATAACTTCATTTTGACAGAGGATGAAACTCAGAGAGGGAAAACGACTGTTCCAGGTCATGCACCTGTAAGAGAGCTCGAATTCAAAAGGAGGTTTGTCGCGCTCCAAGGTCTGTCCTTTGATTCACTTTACCATCTCATCTCCATGCCGACCCAGCTTTGGAGTTGGGGAAGACAAGCTTGAGCTCCCTCTAGAGGTGACACTGTGCAATCCACAGTCTCCTCCAAATGGTACTGCTGTACCAGGCGTGGGGGCAGCACTTCCCCTCCTCACCTCTAGATGGCAGTGAAGGGCAGGCCACGCTGAGCCCTACACGCAGTCTTTTTTTTTTGACGGTAAAGATCATATATTGATGTGATTTGAGGACTTTCAATGTGGACTCCCACAGTCCGTGAGTGTTGCTAAGGCATTTCATTGACAGCATTCGTTTGCCTCTCTAGGTCCTGGAATCTTGACATTTTAAGGTGGGAGGCTACAGAGTGAAGCCAAAATAACTGATGGAATGAGTTAGTATTTTATCAAAAGCATTGGCTGGAGGAGTCACCCATCTGGCCTCAGCAATCTTGCCTCCTAGACAACAGCAGAAATAAATAAAACCAAAAAAGAAAACGAGAAAACAACTGCCACTATTTATTGAGCTCCATGTGGTGAGCGCCATGATAAACATATATGAACACACACATACCTAAAATCCATACACTGTTCCTTTGCAGTTCTTCAGTGAAAGGGAAATTTTCATTCTTAGAGTGATTTTTCACAAGACTCTAAAGTCATTTCAGTACAGGGGCAGATGAAAAAGGTGGGCGATGGACCTGAATCACGGTCGTGTTTATGTAAAAATGAAATGATGACTACAGAACAATGAGACCAGTGTCCTGGGCGCCTCAGAAACTAGCTCTTCCCACCGACTGCTAAGAAGGGGGCCCTGGAAGATTTCGAACAGTGGCGGCCCTCCAAAAGAATATTTGTAGTTAAAGTGATTTTTTTCCTTTTCAAAAAAGCAGCAGTTGTTTGTTTTCTGAATTGCAAAGGCCATTTATCTTTATGTAGAAAGTAGAAAACAAAAAAGATTAAAAAACAAAAACATCAGTTATTTGTAATCTATTATCTTTGTTATTTCCAACTTTATTGCTATTAAAATTATGCTGCAATGAATATTTTTGTATTTATTTTTTATATACCCCTGATTATTTCATTAATACAATTTCTAGAAATAGAGTTTCTGGGTCAAAGTATATATATGTATATATTTAAAACTTTCAAAATTCATTCCCAAGTTAGTGAAAAATATTATCTTATTTTTAAGTGAATGTTTTGATTATTAATAAGATGGAATTTTTATATGTTGTTATTTCTTTTTATTATTTTATAGTGACTTAGCTTATTTTCGTGACTTTTGCTTATTTTCATATCGAAGTATTTATCTTTTTAATTTGTTTTGTGTGTGAAGACTGCTTCTATGCTAAACAAGCTAACCCTTTGTATATTATATACTTTGCTTTCCCTAGTTTGTCATTTGCTTTTCAAACTTTGTTTTTTAATTACATTTTTTTTACTTTCATGTAGTCAGATATATAGATCTTTCTCTATGGATCTGTCTTTGCTTGTATACTTTAAAAGCTCTTTCCCACGTGGCAATAAATATTTACTAAGGTGGCTGCTTTGCAGGGAACAACATGTTTTGGGATATATTATATAAACATTGATATTATTGTTCTTAAAGTCTTAGTGCTTTATAGCCACACTTTTAAATTTATTCATTTAATCTGCTTTTTTTCAACCAACATCTGAAGAGTACCTCTATTTCCCAGGCTCCGTGCCAATAGCTGCAGAGATAAATTAAGGGCTCATAGATCAACCTGACCCTGTTCCACTTTGGCCAAGACAAAACCTGGCAACTCTGAAAGCCACAGGAGGAGGAAGAATCCGTAGCTCTCTCCCTTCATCTCCTCTCCTTGACCTCAGCGTGTCCTGCAGCGTTGGTGTTGCCAGGTCTCCTCTTCTTCTCACTCTTCGCAAGGCCCTGGGTGATCCCCTCCAACGACTGTGGGTGTCTGAGGACCCCCCAGCTCACCCCCTTCATCTCCACCGTGGATCCCCTGGGCACCTCAAACTCAATATATCCCAAACAGAACTCACTGCCTTACCCCCAGCCTCACCTCCCTGATTCGGCTTCGTAAACAGCCCCACTGCCTACCTGAGGATCAGACCAGCAACCTGGTGGTCTCTCTTCATTCCTAGCCTGGCTGTCACCTCTATATGTAATCGGTCACCAAACCTCGACGAATCTACCTTCTCGTATATTTCATGTCCAGCCTCTTCTTTCCAAACCCACTGCCTCGGCCTTACTCTGGGCCTCCCTCATCTCACACCTGTTACTGCCCCAGCCTCCTGGCTGAATTCCACGCTTCCCGTGGATCCCCTCACGGCCCGTCTTCCACACAGCAGCAAGGCGAGCTTTCTGAAGAGCGACTCCGGCCGCCTCACATCCCTCAAGACCCTTCGACTGGTCCTCACTGGCTTCCGGGTCAAGTCCGTGCTCTGTAGCCCGCGGGACCCCTTATGATGGGACTCTGCCCACCTCCGGGTTCATCTCTCTCAATCCTCATTCCAACCACAGAAACTGCTCACAGATCCTTTTCTCCTGCCTCCGGGGCTTTCAAATGCTGTTTTCTCTGCTTGGAACGCTTTCCCCCCCATCTTCACCTGGCGAACTCTCACTTATCCACAGCGCTCGGCTTGGATATCACTTCCTCCGGCAAGCCTTACTCGAAATCCACTCTCACGTCCACTGACTTGATTCAGTAGCCCTCCTCTCTTCTCCCACAATCTCCCCTTCCTCAGCTTGAATACTGTACCGCAATTGCCTGTTCACTTGTTTGATTTCCTCTCTACGCTGTGGCATAGCTGCCTGGGCTACACATTACAGGACTCAAAAGAGAGATATAATGAGTGGCCCCTAGAGTTATGAGCGTACACCCTACGCCGCTATATCTGGAAGCCTTGTGACCCCTTGAGGAACAAGAGGATATCTTATTCACTCTTGTATAACACATGTGCTCAGAAAATATTTGGAAAATATCTGTTGAATACATGGATGGATGGATAGATGGACACAGACAGAATTTGCTCCTTGGTGTCCATGGCTGCCGGCCAGTGAGAGTCCAATCATTCACATCCTTGTCATTTCCCGTCTGCTCATCTTTAACCAACTCGCCACCTCAACTGTCTTTCAAGCAAATGCCTTATTTCTGGGAGTTAGACTTCATATCGCCTAAAATTAAGACTCATTTCTCTCTCTCTCTCTCTCTCTCTCTCTCTCTCTTTTTGAGACAGGGTCTCGCTCCCTCACCCAGGCTAGAGTGCAATGGTGACATCATAGCTCACTGCAACCTCAAACTCCTGGGCTCAAGAGATCCTCTTGCCTCAGCCTTCCAGAATGCTAGGACTATAGCCGTGAGCCACTGCGTCCAGCTAATTTCTCTTTCCTTGCAGCCCCCACTGCTGAGAGTTTCCTGAAGGTTAATCAGAAATGACTGCTCACCTAGGATTATGTGGGTTTTCATTCCTGACGTCATGAAAAGTTAACCAGACTCTCTGCTGTGTTTCCCAGGGTGTAGAAGATTTAAAGAGAAACAGCTTAAATCTTCCTTCCTTTTCCTTCCTCCCCTTTTGTCCACTGTTTAAAGAGAAATTGCCTTTGGAAAATTACAGAGTATTTTTTTTTCTGCATCCTAGAGAGAAATGAAAAAATCCCACAATAATTATAACTGGGGGTTGTGCCTCGGAAACATTTGAAGGTGAACCATGCAGACATGCCAAGTGAAGGAAGCCGGACTCAAAAGGCCAAACATCATTGGACTCCATTTATGTGACATTCTTGCAAAGGCAAAACTATGAGGTCAAAACGGAAAACAGATTAGCAATTTTTAGGAGTTGAAGGATTGGGAAATTTGGGGGAAAGGCAGAACTGTTCTGTCTTGATTGTGGCGGTTACCCAACCATACACATTTGTCAAGACTTGCAGAACTGTACATTTAAAAGATTGCATTTTCCCGTATGTAAATTACACTTTTTTAAAAACTGAAGAAGGCGTACTGTGCAGAAATCATTAACAACAACGCGAATGTGAAGAGTGCAGCAAGTAATGTACGGTAAATCCGGTTCCGTTCGTTTCTATTTGTTTTGTGCCTCCGGAAATTCACTGAGAACGTCATTGTTTCTCACTCTTTGCATTGTTCTCGCTTTATCCCCTCATTTCTCTCAAACTAAAACAGACTTGGGTTTGAAATTTGCTTTGCCACTTCCCAGAAAATGAATTGCGGACAAATCACTGAGCCTCGGTGAGCTTCCGTTGCTGGGTTTTCTTCTCTGTAAACTGGGGACAATCTTGTCTGTCTCTCAGGGACTTTCTGCGAATGCTAAGAAAGATAACGTGAGCGAAGGAAGGCAGTGTGGGTGGAGAACCGTGGGTGTGCGTGCGGCCGTCTCGTCCATCCGCCTGGTCTCCACGGATCACTCAGAGACTAAAAACTGAAAAGGACTAGGAAACTCACTTTATTAAACATCTACTGGTACCGTGTCAACTATTTTCATTCAAAGTTTCTCGTTTAACCCTCTCCACCCTACAAAGAAGTTAAGGTTGCACAACCAGGAAAAGCATTCAACAGGACGCAATCTTTTCTGAGTCTACTCACTCCTTCCCCGAGTATCAGAAATCATTTTGATTTTTGAACATTATCTCCTTTGGCCCTCACAATAACCCTATGAGGTACACAGTCTTATCCCCATTTTATAGATGTGCAAACTGAGGAGTGGTCCCTTGCCCAAGGACACACGAAGCTAGTAAGTGACTGACTTCTGCAGCTCCAGTGCAGTCTTTTCACTGCTAACTGGTTGAGGTCAGATTGCCAAGCACGGCACGTACCCTCTTTTGCCAAGCCAAGCCCCGGGCTCAGTGTGATGCCGCATCATGTCAGCACGCATGGGAGGAGGTGCTGCCACCACCCTGAGGGGTAGGAGAGGCTGGAGTTGCAAAGCATCCTGAGGCTGAGACGGAAGGATTAATTCAACCCAGGGGTTCAACTCCAGCCTGTGTAACACAGTGAGACCCTGTCTCTAAAAATAAATATGTACCTACATACATGCATACATAAATCCTGTCAGGTAAAGAATCTTCATAGCATGTGGCCTTTTCCAGTATTTGGAGTGTGACCTTGAACCTGTTACTTTTACCTTCTGAACCTCAGTTCCCTCCTCTGTGAAATGGAGTTCACCAAGCAAGCCTGTAATAGCTGCGGTGGGTATTTAATGGGACATGTATGCAAAAGCACCTCGCACAAGGATGGTGCATAGTAGCTGCTCGATAAAATGTAACACTTCTCCTCCTTCCCTTTCCCAATACCTGCCTTCCCAAGGCTCAATCTACCTGTGAGCAGCTGGTCTGATATTTATGGCTCATTTATATGCAGTGGGAATCTCATTTCAGTAGTACTTATTCAGGTGATTGGAATGGAATGGAATCACCTTAGCACCTGCCCATGTTCCAGTCAGAGGCTGGGGAGAAGAAATCTAAAGAGGGTAACATGTGGATGTTGGGTCCTCAGATCAAGATCCTTATCTCCACCTTGGAAGGATTAGAAGTGTCCTCGAATGTATTTAATAAAAGGAGAGTTGTCGGCATGGTCACCTATGCCCTGGACGATGCAGCCTGACAGGCACTGAGCCATCTCGGGCACCTTACTCACAAAGAGTTTTGCTGGGTGCTGTGGAAGGAAGTCCTCACTCCTCACCAGCAAGAGGAGACAACAGAACCCTTAAAACGGAGGCTGGGGAACCCCCAGACACTGACTCCTTTCCCAAATGCTCCTGGAGGCAGGTGGGGACAGCACCCATGCAGGTAGAAGCTGGCTGAGCTCCTGCCCACGTGCTCCTTCATATCCAAATCCGCAAGCTCTCTACCTCCTTGTGCCCTCTCTGTCTCTGCCCTCCACTCCAGTGCAGACAATCACTTTGTAGTTTTGAGGACAAAAAGACTTGGTCTGAGCCCTCAAATTTTTCTCCCAGATGTGTTGAATATGCCCTGGGTTCTTGTCATTTCCTTGAAAGTCTAGGCTTTTAAAACTCAAAAGCCAGAAGCAATGCCCTTTGTTCTGCCGACACATCCCTTCCCTGGGATAATTGGTCCCAAAATAATCGAGCACAGTCTAGGTGGTTCCTCGCCCAGCACCAACTGCATCACCCGGGAACTTGTTACAAATGCAAGTTCTCAGAGTCCGCCTAAGACTTACTGAGTTGGGAGCCTAGGGAGTGAGGTTCAGCGACTTATTTTAACTGGCCCTCCAGGGGATTCTGACACGAGATTCAGTTCGAACACTACTGCTTAGCTGATGACTGAGCAGCGAGGTGAGGGGGGTTTCGAAAGGGTCAAGGACAAATTGAAAATACTAACAAAACAGGCTAACAAAACAGTTATTTTAAATATATTTTCCTGTAGCAATAGTGACTAATACTGTGACATATTTTATCAGCTAACATGTTTGACTGCTTACTGTGTATCATGCATTAAACCAAGTGCTTTACTTGCAGTCATCGATACACTGTCATAATCTCCCTTTTCCAGGGGAGGAAATTTAGCTTTGGAGAGAAGATTAGGAATTATTAGGAATTTGCCTTTGGTTACACAGGCACTAGTGGAGCCAACAGTGCAATCTCATAAACCTGATTCAAGGACTCCATTTTAGCATTAACTTTTAAAAAATCATGTTACAAAACATTCAATATTATGAAAAGTAGTGTTATAGATGACTTTTTTCTTTATATTTTTCTACATTTTCCAAATCTTTCCAAGAACATGTATTGCTTTTTAATCAGAAAAAAAAATTGTTATTTTTTTTAAAAGCCAACTTGTATGTTATAGTCCCATATTGGTAAAACAAAATGTATGAAGCATATAATTGTATACAGACGAATGTATTTTACATAAATATATTAGGTATATCCATAGTCATGTATTCGCAAGAAAAAGATCAGAAGGCTCAGGATCAAAGTATCGGCAATGACTATCTCCATGTGTAGGGCTCTAAATGATTGTAATGATTGTAATTTTCTTCTATTTGCTGTTCAGTATTCTTGTACAAGAAGCATGCATTATTTTTGTAACCAGAAAAAAACTATTTTAATAATCTGAGGCTTTCTGACTTCAGCATCAGGATTCTCTCATAGAAAACTGCCAGTGTCTTTTTTTTAAAGCCCTTTTTTCTAGTTATTTTTTTTTCCAATAAGCCAGTCTGTTTTTCTGTCACATGTTGTGACTAACCACTCATGCCGTTCCACATCTCCCAAGAAGGAGTCAAACCTTCTAACAGAGACCTCCTGCAAAGCTGCCAGATGCTGTCTCTGGTTCAGATTTTGCCTGCAATCATGTTGTTCTAAATACAGACTAGAAACACACTCTGCCTTCCACTAGATAATAGTTGAGCTCTCTAATTGCGATACTCTCCTCTTGGAATGATCGCCTATGTGCACGAAAGGCAACGTTCCCTTCCCGGCTTCTTAAAGGATTATGGGATCACACAGACCTAGGTCCAAATTCTGTTCTATTTCCATTTCTTATTAAATCTATTGACCTTAGGCAAAATTTCTTTACTCCTCTGAGCTTTAGCTTCCTCCTTTCTAAAATTAGAGAGAGTAATGAATGCCTTTCAGGGTTGTTATGAGGAACCAACAAGAAAATATATGGGGGGGCCGGGCGCGGTGGCTCACGCCTGTAATCCCAGCTCTCTGGGAGGCCGAGGCGGGCGGATTGTTTGAGCTCAGGAGTTCGAAACCAGCCTGAGCAAGAGCGAGACCCTGTCTCTACTAAAAATAGAAAGAAATTAATTGGACAACTAAAAATATATAGAAAAAAATTAGCCGGGCATGGTGGCGCTTGCCTGTAGTCCCAGCTGTTCGGGAGGTTGAGGCAGGAGGTTCGTTTGAGCCCAGGAGTTTGAGGTTGCTGTGAGCTAGGCTGAAGCCACGGCACTCTAGCCTGTGCAAAACAGTGAGACTCTGTCTCAAAAAAAAAAATATATATATATATATGGGAAATTTTCGAGAGTGCCTGACGCATAGTTGCTCTCAGTATTAGTTTCCGTCGTTCCTGAAGCATTGTATCTTGATTCTGCCAGTTGCTAACAGTGAGCTAGTTACTCAGCCCTTTTCAGCCTCAGTTT
>CAUYSK010026397.1:0-76969 GCA_963575035.1 Avahi laniger
TCTTGCTCAGGCTGGTCTTGAACTCCTGACCTTGAGTGATCCTCCTGCCTCGGCCTCCCAGAGAGCTAGGATTACAGGTGGGAGCTACCATGCCCAGCTGGATTTATTTTTATATATTTGATCTATTGATTTCCAAACACAGTATATTAAAACCTCCTGCTATGATTACCAATTTTGCCTTTGATTCCCGTACTTTTCTGTGTCCTAGATACCACACTATGATGTGTTAAGATAATATGAGTAGTTTGCTTACAATAACACCTAAAGCATGTGAGGTGCCATAGGTGGTAAAGTTTATGTTATGTGTATTTTACCACCATCAACAATTGTTAAGGCCAGGCAAGGGCTCACGCCTGTAATCCTAGCACTCTGGGAGGCCGAGGCGGGTGGATCACTCAAGGTCAGGAGTTCGAGACCAGCCTGTGCAAGAGTGAGACCCCGTCTCTACTAAAAATAGAAAAATTAGCCAGGTGTGGTGGTGCACGTCTGTAGTCCCAGCCACTCGGGAGGCTGAGGCAGGAGGATCGCTTGAGCCCGGGAGTTGGGGGTTGCAGTGAGCTACGATGACACCACTGCCCTCTACCCAGGGCAACAGAGTGAGACTCTGTCTCAAAAAAAAAAAGAAAAAAATTGTTTTAAGTTAACTTTTGCTTCATGAAAGACCCTGCCAAGAGTATAGGCTGCAAAGTGTGAGAAAATATTAGTAAAGCACATATCCGGCAGATGGCTGGTCTCCAGAATACACAGAGCTCTCCACACTCAACAACGAGTGAACCAACCATCCACTTAGGACACGAGCAAAAGTCATGGACATTTCCCCCGAGAGGACGTGCAGACGGCAAATGGAACTACGGCACGACATGGCCGCCGCGTTCGTGGGCTTTTATCCCAGAGTAATGACGCTTTACAGCCACACACAGACCTGTGCAGGGATGTTTACAGCAGCTTTATTTGTGATGGCCCCAAACCGGGACAACCCAAATGCCCTTCAGTGGCTAAATGGTTAAACAAACTGCGGTGCGTTCATTCCACGCAGTAAAAAGGAATGAACTACTGACATGTGCGACTATATTTGTGAATTCTCAGAGAATTATGTCGGGCTAAAAAAATAAAAAATGCTAATCTCTAAAGGTGACATACGGAGTTATTCCATTTATAAGACATTCTTAAAATGGCAAAATTACCCAAATGCAGAACAGATTGGCGGGTGTAGAAGACCGCCAGGTTAAGGCGTGCTCACGTGGGCTGCGGAAAGTGGTTAGTGAAGGGCAGCGGCAGGGAGTCCTTGGAGAGGGAAGCGTTCCGTCTGGACTGTGTGAATGTCAGCGTCCCGGTCACGGTCGGGCGCTGCAGTTTTGGGAGATGTCGGTGGTGGGGCTCAGAATACAGCACCCTGGGACCCAGCACCTTGGCGTGCTGAGGACTTTCGGCCGAAGGAAATTGAGAAGGTCACTCCCGGACCTTCTCCCACCTTTCTCCCCGGGAGGAAGCCGTAAGAGAGTCCTCTTGACCTGCCTCCTGAAAAGTAGCTCCTAAGACCCTCCTCCCGGAAGGGCCCCGCCCCACACCCAGAGGCCAAGAAGAACCCGCGCAAACAGGCCTGGCCAGGTTGCTCCAGCTCCGGCATAGGTCCAACAGCCCTTCCACGCGCCGCCCCGCCTCGCCACACCCGCCACAAAGGTGGCAGGTCCCTCACTCTGCCCTTCCTTTCTCAGGTTTCCCCTGTCCTGTCAAACTTCTATTCACTGGATGCCTTATGCTTGTCTCTTGTCAATCTGCCTTTGTTTTCGGGGTGTCCGCCACAAACCCTGCAGGAGGCGAGGAAAAGATACTGCTTCTCGCCCACACCAGTGTCGCGGGAAAATGAACGAGCCGTGCGTGGGCCGCTAGTGCGGGGCTGCGTGGCGCTGAGTTGACTCTTGCGACACCGCAAAGCAGGACGGAGTAAAATCGGTGTTTGGGGCAGGGCGGGGGTGAGGGTGGTGGGTGCAATTCTGAGAGTGTTTGGTTCGTGATTCACCCCGTCCTGGGTTCAGTAAGATTCAGGGGGAGATGTCCGCGAGTCAGACACCCGGCCGGATCCGCCAGTGTGGGGCAGTCACTGGGTCCCCGAAACGGCTGAGAACCGAGAGGGCAGAGACTGCCATCCACACCCTCCTCCAGGGCCCCCCAGGAACGCAGTGGGGGTCGGCAAGTAGGGCTCATTTCTGGTGACAGTACAGAAAAACTCACCCCCTCAACACACACACACCCCGGGAGCCCTGGGGTGGCTCAGTCACCAGCTACGGGACCCGGCCCTGTCTGGGTGGTTTGAAGGAGCGTTAGGGAAACGGAGACTCGCTCCGGGTGGGATGTGGCCGGAGAGTGGAAAAGAGTCCATGCGGCAGTGTCCGCGGTGGTGGCTCATTGTAGCCAAGAGGACGTGTTTGGCCCAGCTGCCATCTGTGCTTCGACGCAGGTCTGTCTCTCAGAGAGCGACCTCTCTGAGGCGGGTGTTCTGCAAAACGGCTTATGTCCAAGGGGAGAAGGGCCTTCCTGCCAGCGTCCAGGTGTCCTGGGCGGCACTTCTGCCTGAAATCTGCTTTGTCACGTCAAAGGAAACACAGGAGAAAGAACGTAAGTCGGTGTTTGTCAAAGCCCAGTGCACCTGGCACAGCTCTTGGCACGGGGTGGGGCAGCAGGGGCCTGGTGCAGAGCACAGCCCTTTGTGACACTTTCCGCGGCGGCTTTTACTAGGGCGAGGCGCCAGCAATTCCAAAGTCCTGGATGAAGACAGCGCTCCCCCGCCGCCGTGTTTTGTCCGAGGACTTTTGCTGGAGCACTGTGTGTAGGAGGCAGGTCTGGGAACCGCGCGCGTGCCCTGGGGAGCAGGCAAGCTGCAAGGCTGGCGCAGGCTCGCAGCAGAGGCCTCTGGGTCGGAACAAACGCGCGCAGCAGCAGGAGTGCGAGACGCCCTGGACACGCCCAGAGGGGTCTACTCTTGACTGCGCCTCCATGCGGCAGGCTGGCCAGGACAGGGAAGGGCCGCCTGGCCGCCCTCCTAAGGCGGGCAGGGGACAGGGCCCTCATCCCCCTCCCCCGAAGCGAATCAAACAAGGAAACGGAGACAGCTGTCTGGTTTCGCGGTTTTATTGGCGCGTCCGTCCGTGCACTGCAGCGAGCCCGGCGGGGCGGCTCAGCGCACCTGGGCCAGGCTGTGCTTCTTGTACAGCAGCGCCCGCCGCTTCTCGCGCTCGCGCACGAAGGCGCGCAGCCGCGCGGTGGGGAAGGTCACGGGCGCGGGCCGCGAGCCGGCCGGGCCCTCCTCGGTCAGCCACGGGCACTGCAGGCAGCTGGACGCGCCGGGCCGGCCCCTGGGGCAGAGCGCGAGTCAGGGCCCCGCCGGGCGGGGTGGGGGACAGGGGCGGGGGACAGGGCCGGGAGGCGCGGGGGCAGGCGGAGGGGCGAGGCGGAGGGCTGGGGCGCGGGCGGCGGGCGCCTCACCAGGGCTGGGCGCACAGCGTGCTGCGCAGGAAGGCCACGGCGCCCCCGGACAGCCCCGCGTAGCAGCGGCTCAGCCGGACCAGCCCCTTGCGCAGGCCTTTCTGCAGGTCGCGTGTCCCCTCGCTGCTCACCGGGTACTCGGCGCTCAGCCTGCATGAGTGGGGGCGCAGGGCTTTGAGGTTACCCTCGGATCGATGGGGTGTGGGGACTCTGAGGTCACCTGGACGGATGTGGGGGCCTTCCCTACCCCCACCTAGCCTCCGCGCTAGACACGAGGAGGACTCACATGATGAAGGCTGTCACTCCAATGGCCCAGATGTCTGTCTGCGGAACAGCCCCCTGGCCCTCCAGGAGCTCTGGAGCTGGGGAGGGGCAGAGATGGAGGACACAGGTGTGTGGGCACAGGTGCGAGGCCGGGTGGGGTGCAGTGGAGCTGGGAGGGGAGGGCAGGACCAGTGGGGAGGGGCTTCCTCTTGCCCCCCCCAGGTGAAGAGCCCCCCACCACACGCACCCATGGTCTCCAGGTAGTCCTTGAACCTCTCCGAGGGCAGCACCTTCTCCTGGGTGAGGCTCTGGGCGCTGCCCAGGTCCACGACCTTGAGCAGGTTGTACTCGGTGACGATCATGTTCTCGGACCGCAGGTCCAGGTGCAGGATGCGCTGCGCGTGCAGGTACTGGGCGGCGCTCAGCACCTGCCACAGGTAGTCCTTCACCTCGGACTCCGCGTAGGAGGCCCTGGGGGCAGACACTGCTCAGCTGCGCCCAGGCACGGCCAGACCAGCACCCCGTGGGCGGGAGGGAGCGCCCCTCACCTCTCGGCCAGGCAGGGGAGCAGCTCGGGCCCAGAGCACAGCTCCAGGATGAGCACCAGGTGCCGGGGGCTGAGGAAGGCTGCGTGCAGTTGGGCCAGGTGCGGGTGGCGCAGGCCCTTGAGGGCCTCGTATTCGCACAGCACGGCCGTCTTGTCCTCAGGCCGGTAGGGGATGATCTTGGCGGCCAGCGCCCGCCCGCTGGCCTTCTCCCGGCACTGCCGGACCACGCTGAAGCGGCCCCTGGGTGAGGGGGCGCTAGTCAGTCTGGTCAGTGGCTCCCTCCATCCCCCAAGGTGGGGTCGGGGTCCAAGCACCAGCCTCACCCGCCCCCTAGCCCCAGAGGCCCTGCACCTCCGGATCTGTGTCTGGAAGGCGAAGGTCTGCGTGCTGGGGAGAGGCTGGGCTGGCCGCCCCCCGCCACTCTCCTCTTCAGAGGCTGTGGGATGAGAAGCAGGTGATGGGGAGCAGAGGGCACGTCCCCACAGCCCAGGCTCGCCCCACCACCCCCATCACCCTTTCCCAGGCTGCCGGACCGGAGAGCCTACTTTGAGCTCCCACAGGCTCCGACCTCGCCTTCCTCCGGCCCCGGAGGAGTAGAGGAAAAGGGGGCACAGCGGGTGAAACAAACTGTCATGAGTGGGGCAGAGATACTTGGGGACAGACCACCGACAGCAATCGCGCCACCTCACCCCTGCCTGAGCCCAAAGCAGACATTACGAATCAACCCCAGCACGAAGTCCCAGGGGAGTCACCTCCAACACTGAGCATGCGACTGGATGGACTTGTGTGTCCCCCAGCAGGTGCGTAGGGGTGTGGGTGAGTTAAGGGGGCTGAGTGGGACCCCCAAGTGAGCAGGTCTCAAATGTTGATCCTGGGAGCAGCCTTCTTTCTCCCAAAAGGCAGTGGACAGCTGACACCGTGGCCAGGAGGGTGCCCGTGCTGGGTGCCCCGTCCACCCACCGCCAGCCCCGCGAACGCTCACCCAGGTGGCTGGGCCCTCCCAGGAGGACCTGCTCCGAGGGGCTGCTGTAGGGGCCCATTCCTGCCTTGCTGACGCATGCGGTGCGGAACGTGTATGTGCCGCCCCGGGAGAGCTTGCCAGTGAGGTAGCAGCAGTCGAAGATGTCAGATGCTAGTGTGGTCCAGCTGCCACCTGGCCACATGGGAGCATGTGAGGGGCAGCCGAGGCCTCCCGGTGCCGCATCAGCGAGCTGAGGAGGAGAGACCCTTTCCCGCGGCCACCCATGGGCACAGAACAGGCCGGGCACCTCCTCGACGGCCCCTCCACGTAGACCCGCGAGGGATGGCCAGAGCCTGGGGGGCAGGGTGCCCAGGAGGCCAGGATGCAGGGGCCACCTGTACCTTCCAGGCTGCACTGCACGATGTAGGTCACAGGGCCATAGGACTCCACAGGCTTCCAGACCAGCAGAACCCCGTCCGCATGCACCTCCCCAATGTCCGGGCGCGGTGAAGATGAGGGGCGCTCTGTCAGGGGCCACCCGACGGTCAGCGGCTCCAGGGCCAATTCCCGCTGGGCCCTGCCTCACCCTCAGTAGCTGCCGGGGCTCCCGGCCAACCCTCCCGTGGACCTGTTCATTCGGGGGTCCAGGGCCTGGTGCCCCTTCTGGCGGGGACTCAGGAGGAGCCTGCCACTGGGCACCCTCCCCTCCCAGGCCACCGTGCTGGGGCACGCCCAGAGCCCCGTGGAGTGTCCCAGGCTCTGGTCAGAGGGGCCGTGGCCTGCCTGCCCATCTGCCCCACAGGGTACATAGGGGTCGGCCAGCCGCTCAGGCGTCGGGTGGGAAGGAGGTCCCAGAGCTAGGCCCACAGCCCCTGTCTTGACTGCCCCAGAGACACACACTGGGCACTGCGTTTTGAGCTTTAGGCTCAACTTTGAACAAGATACGTAACAGGGAACAGCCGCCTCCTCCTCCGGCATGGGCCGAGGGGGATGGCGCAGAAGCCGCGTGCGAAGACGGAGCAGTGGGAGCAGCGCGTGCGGAGCTTGGTTCTCCCCAGCAAACAGACAAATGGCCAGGCTTCCGCCCTGGGGTGGAGCGGGGATGAGCATGCTTTGTTCCAAGCCCTGGGATGTTAGCAGCCATGTCTCCCCGGACAGGCACAGGGCCTCCCGCCAGCCCAGGGGTCACCTTCTCGGACTCCTGCCGCCCTGCCTGCTGCGTGCGGTGCCCGGCCCCGTCGGGACCACGGCTGTCCGGGGGACGTGGACGCCCAGCAGTCAGTGCACGGGCACCGATGCATTCCACGGGCCCCCTGGGTGCAGGCAGCGGCTTAGACCAGGTCAGGGAGCAGGGTGTGGTCTCCCGGCACCCCCGCAGTGCAGCCCCCCAGCCCAGTGGGAACCTCCGGCGCGGCCCACCCACCTGCCTTCCGCAGGACGCCCGTGGTGGCCGCCGTGCCCAGCGGGTTGCTCACGCTGCACGTGTACACGCCCAGGTCCTCAGCCGTCACCCCCAGGATGGTCAGAAGCTGGAAGTTCTTGAGGGTGGAGGAGATGAGGAGGCGGCTGCTGCTCTCCAGCGCGGCTCCATCTACAACAGGACAGAGCGGGCCTCAGTTTCCCTCGGGGCAGCAACAGCACCCTGGGGGCCCACGGTGACCACTGCTCCCTCTAGGCCCCCAGCCCCCAGGACAGCTTCTCACCTTTGCTCCAGGCGGCCTGGGCGGCTGGCTGGGCCGATACCTGGCAGGCCAGTGTCACTGACTGGCCCAGGACCACAGTATCATCCGAGAGCTCCCTTAGGAACGATGGTGCTGAGAAGAGAGTGTGCGGTGAGCCATCAGGGTGACCTCCAGGCCCCAGAGCTTGGCCTGGACCCACAGTGGGGACGCTGGGAGGAGGCCCACCCACATCTGCCTGGGCCATCTTCTAAACCACCACCTCCTCCAGGAAGCCCCCAAGACTGCTCAGCCTGCCATACGCACTGGAGCCCCTCACCTGGGCTTGAGCCCCTGGAGTGCAAGCTTGCCCCCCACCCATCTGGGCACCGTGGTGGGTGGAGGCAGAACCCTGGGAGGCTGGGCACCTCTCTGGTGGCCACTCACCTCGGTCTCTGCTCTTCAGACCCAAGAGCCCAAAGGAAGTGAGGCCTGGCTTCTTCCTGGGGGGCCCCTCCTTTTCCAGACCTGCAGGAGGAAGTGGCCCCAGGGAGGTCGCAGCCGGGAGGCCTGGCTGCTCTGGGCAGCACCAGGCGCCTCCCACTGCGAAGACCTCAAACAGCCACCCGCTGCCCACTTCCTGGACTTGCGAGCCATAAGGGAAGGGCCAGAACCCCTGGGGGCGTCAAGGAAGCTGGAAAAAAGGACACTGCGCAGGGCACCCCGTCCCTGTCCCCTGGTCCGGGGCCGGGCAGGGTCTCGTGTCGGTTTAGGGTCAGGGAAGGTTTAGAGTCAGAGAGGGTCTGGGGTCAGGGAGGACCTGGCTCCGTCAGATTCTGGCCCCAGGGGCCACCCCCACAGCGGGCTCCATGCCCCTGCAGGTGCGTTGGGTCCTGCGGCGGGGTTCCCCGGGGCCCTGTGGGAAGGGGCATCAGGGCTGCAGAGATGACCTCGGGACTTGCCCTGTGGCCTGTGACGGGGCTCAGGAAGGGGGCTTTCTGCTGTCACCCAGGAGTGTGGGGTCACCTTCAGGCCTGCCCTTCAGGATCCGCGAGATGTGGGCCACGGAGGCCTTCACCCTCTGCCGCAGCCCGACCTCCGCGGGCTCCTCCAGCGGCAGGTACTTCCCCGGGAAGTGGAAGAGACCGCGGGTCGGGGAGGTCCACTTGCGTTTCCGGCCCACAGCAGCCTGGGCCTCCATGTCCTCCGGCTCCTCTATAATCTGCAGGCCCGTGGGGGGGCCCAGCTTGCCCGGCCAAGGCCACGCGGCCTCCGGGAACTCCGCCAGCCCCTCCCCGGCCTCCGCCTCAGGCGAGGGTGGCTCCTGCTGTGTGGGCTTGGGGACCCTCCTGAAGATCATGAACTCGAACGGAAGGTACTTGATGTCGTACAGGTCTGAGAGGTTGAGGTAGGCGGGGTCCACCTCGGAAATGTCCAGGGATATGGTGTCGGCCGCCTCTGGGTCGCCTGACAGGTCCCGGATCTGCACCAGGGACACCTCTCCGCTGTCCTCCCATGCAGCCAGCTCCGGAGAGGCCGGGGAGAGAGCCCTGCCGGCCTCAGGCACGGGCTCCGCACTGGCCTGGGGCAGCGGGCTCTCAGCCCCGGCGTCGTCCTGATCCTCTGAGGACTGGGACACGGCCCAGGCCAGCCTGGCCCACATGGGGCCCTGCCCCAGCATGCCAGCCGCGTCCCCACCGAAGGCAAATGTGCCGTAGCCTGACACTCCTGCGTAGCCCCCGCGGCGCCCCAGGGAGAACTTCCGCGTGGTCGCCTGCTCCTGAGGCCGCTGCAGGGTGGGCGTCGGGGGCGTGGAGTCCGACGGATCCGTGGCCTCCTGCGCCAGGCCCTTGGCGTCCAGAGAGGGGCTGGGCTGTGTGTCCATCTGTGAGGCCGGCCCTAGGGAACTGGAGGGGCTGGGCTTTGGCCATCCAGGAAGAGCGATGTCATCCAGCCCTGTCTTGGAGTCTGGCAGGGCGCTTGCTGGAGACGGGGGCGCCAGAGCCTCTCCCAAGAAGGGGCTCGGGGGAGCCAGGGCCTCCTGGCAGCGTTCTGGAGCGAAGGAGCCAGGAGGCTGTGGGGCGACCGCTGGTGGGAAGCTGCAGCTCTCCTGGGGGGCAGAACTCCACTCGGGGTGACAGAGAGGGCTGTCCCGGGATGCCCCCTCCTGCTGAGCAGAGCCTGATTCTCCACTAGTAGATGGAAATAGCTTAGGCCCCCGCAGGGACCCCTCAGGCTGCTCCGTTTCCCTGGCAGAGCCCCCACCAGCCACTCCTGTCCTACACTGGCCCTGGCGGCAGGACCCTGTGGAGGGGCTGGCGGTGCGTGGCGGGTCATGGTCCAGGGAGTGGCTGCAGCCAGGGCCCCCCTGGGCGCCAGAACCAGGCCGCTGAAGGGCGGTCTTGGAGGAGGGGACTTCGGCCAGGGGGGCCGCCTGCTCCTCCCCCGCAGCCTCCTCCTCCAGCGCGTGGTGCTCCAGCAGGGGCTCGCGCAGGCCGGGCAGGGCCCCTGCGATGTAGCCGCCCTTCAGCAGGTGCCGCCGCCGGGCCGGGTGCCGCCTGCCCCCCACCGCCGCAGCCCCAGGCCCCGGGCCCTCACCCCCCGCCTGCTCGTAGAACAGGCTGCGGATGACGCTGTGCCGGGGCACGCAGCCGGGGGTGCCCAGTGGCCCGGCACCCTGGGGCGATGCCGGAGGAGGTGTGGCCACAGTGGGCACACCGGCCTCTGCCTCCTCGGGGAGGCTGGCCGAGGGCCGCAGGAAGCCCCGGGGGTGCAGCAGCGGCGAGTGGGTCACCGGGGAGGGTGGCAGTGACTTGGCCCGGGCAAATGGCGCCAGCTCGTTGTCGGAGGACGAGGAGCTGGAGGAGCTGCTGGCGTCCCCGCGGAGGTGCCGGGCCACTGCCAGGGAAGGGCTGTCCGGCGGGCCCTGCAGCAGCTCCGGTATGGAGCGCATCACCAGGATGGACTTGTAGCTCATCAGGGAGCGCTGGGGGCCATGCGGGGACGGAGGGTGCGTCAGGTGGGTGTGGTCGGCCAGGGCGGGGGCTGGGGGATCTGGGTCCTCTGCACCCTGGGGCTTTGTCACTCCACCCTGCTGCCCGGTGTGGCTGGGATGTGTGCACCTCCACGCCCCACCAGCGACAGGTTCCCTCCTCACCCTGTCTCCCTGCACTCCCAGCCCTGGGGCCGGCACACAGCCAGCCCTCTGGCGCCTCAGCTTCCCCTTCACTGGCCTCTCGTGCCCCCTCCTCGAGGCGGGCACAGCTCACCTGCCAGCGACTTCGGGCCAGGAGGAACTTGAGCTGCTTGGTGTTGATGAAGTGGGCCTCCTCCGCGGGCACGGACGTCTGGGGGTGGGAGGGGGCAGCCACGTTGGGCGGAGACCCTGGGGAGCCCCACCCATGATGGAGGCCCAGCTGGACCAGCCCCCAGCCCTGAGATCTCGCTGGGTCCAGGAAGCCACAGCTCTCACCCCAGATGCCCGGGTGGAGCTGGTCAAAGGCCAGAGGTCAGAGGTGATAACTCCCTGCCTCCTCTGGAGGGGTGAGGGGATAAGGGGGCGCTGAAACACTGTCCTGGCCTGGGGGTTCCAGGACCCCCTTGCCAATCTGCAGAGACAGTTGTCCTCTGGGCTGGGGGATAATAGGCCTGATGCCATGGTCCAGGCAGGCCCCTGCCCCAGCTGGCCTCAGTTTCTCTCCCTGCACAGCGTGGGGTTGAGCCTGAGCAGGCCGACTCACCAGGAACCAGGCGTGGGCCAGACACTGGGAGGCGCTGGGCCGGGCTCTGCGGGGGACGAAGGCCGGGTCAGGGGTCGGCTGGTCCCCGGGTGGGGCGGGGGGTGGGCAGGTGAGCACTCACTCCGGGGCCCGCTGCAGTGTGGCCCTGATGAAGTCCTTGGCATCCTCGCTGAGGTGGGCGGCCACGGGGCTGTTCCAAGACACCCGTCCTTCCAGAATGTTCAGGAGGGTGGCGCGGTCACTCTCGCCCGCGAACGGGGACGAGCAGGTCAGGCTGAAAGCAGAGGGAGGGCCCAGCCCTGATGAGGCGCTGACGCGACGGGCTCTCCGCACTTCTCCCATCCAGCCCAAGAACCAGCATGGCCCAGATGTGCCCCGAGGGGTTTAGGCTCAGCTTGGAGCAGGCATGGGGCCAAGCCCGGAGCAGGGACCCGGGCTCAGGCTAGGGCTGCGGTCGAGTGTCAGCCTGCAGGGGAGAGCCAGGCTCAGTCTACACCGCCAGCACCCTCAGGCAGTGGTAGGTGTTATGAGTGGCCTCCGGACAACCCCCACGCCCCGCAGGAGAGCGGCTCAGCGCCGCCCTGTGACCTGGCACAGCGCCGCTGCTGACAGCTGCTTGTGAGACACCCTGGGCAGGAATCTCTTATCGGGGTTGGCTGACCGCCTGTTCCCAAGATAGCCGCCCCCTGCCCTGGGTCCCTGCTCTGGGCAGTGGCCGGCAGTGCACGTGGCCTCGTGGGCCGCATGGGCGGGGCCTGGGGTCGGCTTTTGAGGAGGCGGCTGACGGGGCAGGGCCCTGCTCACCTGAGGTAGGAGATGACGCCCATGGCCCTGCAAGAGGAAGCCACACGTGGTGAGTGCCCCTGGGCCTAGCCCGCAGTCAAGGATGTGGGGGAGCCCAGGGAGGGAAGGGGAGACCGAGGTTCAGAAAGGACCCCTGGCCGGCCCCCAGGGCGGAGGAGAGGCTGGGCCCAGCCGGCTCAGGGAAAGGCCTCCCAGGGAGGCTGCAGCCCCACCGGCCGCTCCCTCGGCTCACCAGATGTCGGAGGCCTCGCTCACGGGGCTCTGCTCGATGATCTCGGGGGACACAAACTCAGGGGAACCGTACTGGCTATACTGCGGTTCTGCCGGGGTGATATTTTGGGCAAAGCCAAAGTCGCAGATTTTAATGTCTTCCCGGGCAGGATGCACCATCAGGATGTTGGGAGGCTGTTGGGTAGAATCGGGGAGTGGGTGATGGCTGTGCCCTAGGGGAGGTGGCTCCTGGGATTGCCAGGCCTTGGCGGGGACACTCAGGGGTCTGTGAAGCCAGTGTGGGGCAGTGGGGAGCACGCCAGGCGGGTTTGGGGACCTGCACCCCAGCCGAAGGGGCTGCTGGGAAGTAGTGAGCTCCCTCTCCCTGGAGGCAAGCAAAGCCGGTCAGGGCGGCTGGGCTTGGCAGGCCTGCACCCTCCCAGCTGAGCAGGGCCCCAGCTCTGGGACAAGGGGGAGGGGCCCGGGTACCTTTATGTCCAGGTGGAGGACGCCGTGGCTGTGCAGGTAGTGCAGTCCCTCCGCCAGCTGCTGGATGTAGACCTTCACCTGTGGCAAGGGCCAGTGCTCGTGTGACAGAGCCCAGCCTGCCCCCTGGACCCCAGCACCTGGCACCGACCCCACAGGGCTCTCCTGAGCTCTGTGTGCCCTAAAGCCGGGGCGTTCCGCCAAGGTGGGGAGGGCTCAGGTGGATGCTCGGCAGGAGGGCAGGCAGGACCGGCCTAGTGGGCCAGGTGGGGTTGTCGGGCAGGGCACAGGTGAGGCGGGGTGGGGGCGGGGTTCAGAGCCGGACTGAGGGCCAAGACACCCTGGGGAGCCACAGGAGGCCCCTGAGCTGGGGAGGGCTGCGCCTGGGGCGTGTCTAGGGGGCAAGCGGGCAGGGGGGCTGGGGCCAGGTGTGCAGCTCGGGCGGGGAGTGGGCGGGCAGTGCTGTCACCTCGGCCTCCGTCACCACGCTCTTCTTGAACAGGCGGTCCAGCAGCTCCTCGGAGGAGCACCTGGGCTCCCATCAAGGAAAAGCAGCTCTGGGGGGTCGGGAACCCGCCTGGCACCCCGACACCCACGCTTGCAATGAGGCAGCCAGGACTGTGAGTGCGTCTGGCCACTGGGGGCGGGAGGTGGGCCAGGGACCCCTCCGGACCCCAGAGGGCACCCAGCCTCTCTGCACAGAGCCCACCCCCGCATCCCCTCTCCGAGAAGAGGGCGCCGGCTCAGGCTGGTGAGGGTGCAACGCGGTCCTCCCAAGAGCCCAAGACAGGGCTGGCCTAGGCAGGCAGCTCCTCTGCTCTCTCGGGGGCCCCCTGCAGAGTGGGAGAGGACCTCCAGCCATGCCCACTGAGGACCTCCTAGACCATCAGGACTATCAGCTCAGCCACCAACACTGCCAGCGACCCCAGTCGATGCCCGTGGAACAGAAGAACCAAATCCCGGACCTGCACTATCGTGAGCTGCGAACAGGAGCTGTTTGTTACACAGCAGAAATGCAGGGAAGCCGCGCTGACAGCTGTCACCACGACCCGGCCAGGCCCGGGCCCCCACCCACCGGGGGGGACTAAGGGCAGGATACAGTTCTAAGACAAGAATGAGGGTCTTCCGGGTCTCGAATTGGTCCAGCAGCCCAGTGACCAGGGGGTGGCTCAGGGTGGCCAGGACATCTCGTTCCCGGTACGCCTGGGCCCGAGTTTTGCTCCTCAGGGGGATGAACTTGGCGGCGCACGAGATCTTGTTTCCTTTGTGCTGCACTCTTTTCACAAAGCCAAACACGCCCCTAGGATGGAGGGGGGAGGGTCCAGGGGCACGTGGACATGCCATCCGGGAGTCCTGGGGTCCCAGGGGAGGGGCCGGGGCAATACCTTCCGATCTCCTCCTTGACCTCATAGAAGGAGTGTAGCTTCCTGCGGGAGCTCTGCTTCTCGGAGCTGGGCTCGCCGTCCCCTAAAGGGGTGCGGTCAGTACGGGCAGGGTGACCACCCTGGTGCCCGCTGCCCCCCAACGCTGCAGTACTGGCGGGAGCTGCTCCCTAGGCCTGGGACTGTGAGACCGCACCCACCTGGGTGCCACCCAGGGGACAGAGGATGCCGCGGGGAGCCCAGACCTGCACCTGGCCAGCCCAGCTGCAGGGCCTGGGCACCGGAGGAGTCGGCCAACTCACCCCCACGGACCAGCAGCTCTGCCTTGCAGAGCACCTGGCCACCGGTGTTTTGGGCCACGCAGGTGTAGACACCAGCATCGTGCCGGGACACGTCCTTCAGCACCAGGGAGTACGTGGTGCCCTCCTGCCGCTGGCTGAGCCGGGCGCCGTCCGCCAGCTGGACGCTGTCCTGGAAGCACAGGACAGGCGAGGCCGCCATCAGCCCTCCCTGGGGGACTCTGGCACCTGCGGCCCACCCTGCCCCTCATGGAGCGGTGCTTCCTACACCTGCTGTGGGTCCCGTCCTGTGTCTAGCCTGGAGGGGACGCTGGGAAATGCACGGCGGTGAGTGCACGACGGGGACTGCAGGATGACGGGGATTGCACAGCCCCCCCCCCACGCACCTCCCTCCCGCAGCCCCAGGGGCCGTCCACCCACCCTCCCGCACCCCACCAGGACCCTCCTACCTTGTACCAGGTCACCGTGGGCTTCGGGTTGCCCTCAATGACAGCCTCAAACTGTGCCATGCTGCCTGCCTGGACCTGGACATCCTCGATGGTTACCTGCATGGACGGGGGCCCTGGGGCGCGAAGGGAAGGGAGCCGTGGGGAGGGGTCCCCAGACTGCATGGGTGGTCAGAGATATACCCTAGGGCAACAGAGCCCACCTCTCTCCCAAGCGACAGCATTCCCCCTCCTGAGTGCCCAGGCCTCTGACAGGTGGGAAGTGCTTCCCTCAGTCTAACCACTGTCTCTCCTGCTTTCACCTCAGCTGGTCAAGTGGTCAGGACAGCCAGGCTAGGGCAGGCAGAACTTGCTGAGGCTGTCACTCTTGGGGACAGGGTCCTATGGATGCCAAGTTCACTGCTACTTGCCTCTGCCCGTAGAGGGTTCTGGCCCCTCCACGGGGACATAGAGAGAGGCTGGGGCAGGGCTGGGACACACCGGGGTGGCCTCTGCAGATGTGCATATGTCCCCCAGCCCTGGGCACGGGGCACAGAGATTACAGGGGGAACCCGGCTAGGCGATCCCGTACTTGCGGCGCCGGCGTCGACGGCCCGGTACACGTAGGTCGTCTGTGTGGTCTCCGTAACCACGCGGCTGTGGACGTCCCAGAGCAGCTCCCCCGCTCCTGCTGCCGGCCGGGCCGCGCCCTCCATCCTGGGAGGAGGAGCTGGCTGAGCCCCTGCTGGCCGGGCACCGAGCCTCCCACTAAGACGCCGGGAGGGGTCCCTGCTCTGCCACTGCTTGGCGAGGCCCTGGCAAAAACTCCTGGGGACGGGATGTACGGACGGGCCCGCCCTCTGTGAGGGGCTCACCGCAGCTCGCCTCAAGGCTGGCGGGGCTCCCTGCCCTGCTCCCGGGCTCGGGGCGGGGGCCATGAGACCAGGCCCCCAACGGCTGCTCACGTCCACGTGGCAGAGCTGGTGCCCCCGTGACGTCCCCTGGAGGCTTCCCCCGCCACCCGCATGACCCAGCCGCCGGGAGGTTACCGAATGGGCACGGTCCGCTCCTGCGCCCCCGCGCCGGCCTCCGTCTCCTGCTCCGGGCCTCCGTGGGGGAGGGGTGGCGGCTCCGTCAGGGGCTCCAGGGGGGGCAGGTGGGACCCCCCCCTCGACAGGCCCCCCACATCGCTGGGCAGAGCAGCAGGCTCCAGGGGCCCTGGGCCGGGCAGAGTGTGGTGAGAACCCGGCAGGGTCCACGTCCCCAAGCCCAGGCTCCCAGACCACAGCTCACAGACGCCGGGGCACCATCCCACACCGGGCCGCGGCATCCTCTGCCCCCACGGCGCACGCCCAGCGGGCTGGAGGCAGCTCTGTGTCAGCACCGTGGACGCCACGGGGGTTCCACAGTTTTCTCAGCACACAAGCGACGGCGGGAGGGACCCAGCGGGCTGTGGTACTGTCCGTGCGGCTGCCCGGAGGCCGCAGTGTGGGGCCCCGCAGGGGACAGGGAAGCCCCTGGACACCACCCAGCGGGCAGGGGGAGGAGAGGAGAGATGCCACAGCAAACCGGTTAGAGAAGCAGGGCGTAGGACAGCCCAGCCCCCGGCGCAGGCAGGCCACGGACTCTGCGGTCACATGCACACGCCAACCTGGGGAGGAGTGAGCAGATGGGAACTGCGGCCCGGCGCGGGGAGCGGGGCGTGACGGGTCCACATGGGCTCCTGCTTGCTCTGCAGAGGCAGCTGGCACGATAAATACACATGAGGTTGCGACGGTGGCCGTCATTTGCCAAGGACAGGGGTGGCACTGGGGTGGGTGTGCCTGCCCGGCCATCCCGCAGGGCGTGTGCCCACAGCGGCAGGGAGAGCGAGGGCCAGGGCTGGTCCTCCACCCCCGCCCCAGCCTCTGCTCATCCGTGCCACCTCTCGGACGCCAGCCCTCGGTCACTGCAGGAGTCGGAGAAGTTGCCCCTTCCTAGGGCCTGAGGGACCCCGTGCCCACCACCCCACCCAGCCCCGTGACGGGACGCCGCGGCAAACGTGCGCAAACGCGGGGCCTAGAGGCCGCCCTTGGCCCTGGGTGGTCCCGGAGCATCCGCGCCAGCTGGAGGGAGGAGCCTGTTTGTCCAGGGCCTCCGGCTCCTGTGCACGGGCGGCGGGGAGCAGAGCCGAGGGGCGAGCGTCTCGCCTGCGGAGGAAGGTGCCCCGGGGAGGCCGAGGCAGCATGGGGCACAGGGTCCTACGGGTGCGCGAGCCCCGCAAACCCGTCTGTCCGTTGGCCACACCGTCTGAAACGCCGGCCCAGGCGTGTGCTCAGGGCGGTGAGCAGGGCACCCACCGTGGGGGTGCCCCCCAGTGGCAGCCCAGAGGCGGGGGTGCACCAGGGAAGGCGGTACAAGACGGTGGGGTGACTGGAGGGTGGGCACCGGCGCGGGGGGCTGGGAAGGTTCTCCGGGTACAGGTGACTGAGGCGAGGGCTCTGCGTGACCCACAGCGCCGGGGCAACCACCGGGTCTGGTGTGTCTGGGGCACAGGTGCAGCAGCGGCTACCCTCCCTCCTGCCCCTCCCGTCCTCCTCCCCCTCCCCCCACGCCCTGCCCCCACTGAGGAGCACAGAGCACCTGGACTGGCCTTCAAAGTCCAACCAGGGAAGGCTTCTGGCTCCTGGAACAGACCTGCTTAGGGTGGGAAGAACCTTCCAGAACCCATCCTGTGCCTAGTTTCACAGATGGGGAAACTGAGGCCAAGGGAGGACAGCTGGGCTTTGCCCGGGGCCCCCAGTGCATGGAGCCATCGGGATCCCAAATTGGGGTCCTGGGGGTCGGTCAGTTCACACTGTGGGCTGGGCCCCCAAGGTGACCCCTCAGGTCAGGCCACCAAGCTGGGGTCAGCTCCCTGGGAGGGGCTCCTTGGGGTCAGCCCTCTCCAGGCCTCACCGGGTGCGTCCAGGGCTCCTCCGCCTGGGAGCTGGGGACAGGCCTCTGGGAGTGCGGGTGGCCCCCTGAGGCTGGGGCCAGGGCCCGTGAGGTCCTCCGAGGAAGGGACCAGCGCTTCGGGGCTGTGCCGTCTCTGCGAGACGGACGCGACCTCTGGGTCTGCTCGGTCCTGCGCGGTGCGGACAGCGTCCTCCAGGGCGGCATCTGTGGACGGGGCAGGCAAGTGCGGCATGGTGAGGCCCGGGCGGCTGGCACGGCCTGAGCCTGGGAGGGGGCTCCAGGGACCCCGTCCTCAGAGACTGTCCGGGTAGGCCGACCCCGGGCTCTCCCTGCAAGTGGAAGTCCCTGAGATCCACGCTGAGGGGAGCTACTGCCTCTGCCCGGATCCCCGTCCTCCCCTCGACGCCTTCGGGAGAATGTCGCCTCCTCCAGGGAGCCGCCGGGCCTGGACACCTGCCCCCGCCCCCTAACCACAATCCTCCATCTCAGGGCTGGCCTCCCCTCAAGGCCGACTCGGGACTCCAGGGTGCTGGGTTCCCAGCCCCAAATCTGGGGCTCCGACAGGCTGGTGCGAAACCAAGGGCTAGCAAACTTCAGGGAGTGGGTGCCCAGGCGGCCACAGCTATGGGCCCTCACTGAGGACAGGCCCAGGGTCCACCTGCGCTAACCTGCCCTCCCCTCCAGCCGCAGTTAGCCCCAGCCCCCTCCTGGGTGCACCGGCCCCCAAGAGGCTTCACGTGTGTGTCCCCAGCAGGTCCACCTGCCTGGCCCCCCTCCTGCTCCTCTTCCCAGTCTTCGAGCCCCTGCTGAAGGGCTCCTTCCAGGGCTCCCTGATCCCAGGGTGGAGAGGTGGCCCCTGGCTGCCCTCTGCAGGGTCAGGGTGTCCACCCGCCCTCCGCCAGTTCAAGGAGCTCAGCAGGACGCCTGGGCTGGAGGTCGGCTGGGAGGCTGGCATCCTGCCCCCCACAGCTGCCAGAAGTGTCCCACCAGGGACAATGGGGTGACCCCTATATACCGAGCCTGTCGAGGGTCACCACGTCCCACCCTCTGAGCCCATGTCTGCCGCAGCAACAGCCCCGAATGTCTGGGGCCCAAGAAGGCCTACTCGGCCCCCAGCAGGCCACAAGTGGCTGCCATGTGGTCCCGGTAACACCACGAGCCCGTGAGTGTGAGCAAGCTACCACGGGTCACCCAGGCTGCTTCGCTGGGCACCAGGGTGCAGCAGCCACCCCAGGGGACCACCCAGGGCTGCACGCAGAGGGGCCCTGGGCCACCTGAGTCGCCGGAGCCACTGGGCAGAGAAGGAACAGCAGACAGGAGTACAGGGAGCCGGTTTATTGTTGCTGGTGGAGCGGGGCATACCCCCACACACAGAGCCCGTGTCCCCCGCAGAGAAGGCCCAGCGGAGTCTGTAGCGCTAGGGGCGGCCACAGGGATGTGCCCTGCCGAGGGGTCTCAGGCCCCCCAGCCTGCAGGAGAAGTCGGCGGTGTGAGGCCGGGGCCCGGTGGAGTGGCCGGGGCCCCCATGGGGACGGGACAAATGCCCAAGTCCACGTCTGTGTCCGGAGGCCCCAAGGCTCCTGCCAGTCCAGAGGGGTTAACGGTCCAGAGCTGGGGGTCTCTGAGGGCTCCCGGAGCATCCTGACGCTGTCGACGCTGCGCGTCACCCTCCGGGCTGAAGTCCCAGTGCAGCGAGGTAGGAGGGCCCAGGGCGGGACGGCAGGGCAGGCGAGCCGGGGCTCCGGGGTGCTCTGCTGCGGGTGCTAGGCAGTGTCCTGGGCCCTGTGGACACTGCTCTCTCCCTGCCGTCCCCCAGGCCACGATGGCAGTAGCCTCAAGGGTGTGTGGCCACCTCATCCCCTTCCGGGCGGATGTGCAGAGTGACGGTCTCCCCTACTGTCCCGAAGCCGACCATCTGGGTAGAAAGCTCCATCGTGAAGCTGCTCTGGCCGCTGTCTGCAGAGCGCTGGACCCGGGTGCAGAAGGACTGCGTCTGGGGGGCAGCGGCACCCACGGGCCCGACTCGGGCCTCCCGCACGAGGAAGGACACACCCTCGGGGCCGTGGGCCTGGGGACCTGATGGCGGCAGTGGTGACGGCCCCTGGGGCTCAGGCCTGAAGAAGCTGCGCGGAACTCGGGGACCCGGTGCGCGCCCCACGTTGAGCAGGACGGGCTGCCCCACGGTGGGCTCCTTGATCTCCCTCTGGATCACGGAGACCTCGCAGGGCGGGTCGTCGGGGGCGCTGGGCACTGCAGAGCCGCCACAGCCGAAGGTCTCCCCCTCCTCGGGCACATAATCCTCCAGGTCAGCCAGTGTCAGCGCGCGGCCATTGTGCGTGAGGACCTTGAGGGCGCAGTCCTGAAGACCGTGGGCGTCCGGGGGCTCCTCCAGCATGAAGGCTGCTCTCTCCTCTCCCTCTTCCTCTCCTCCCTCCTCCTCGAGGGGGGCCCCAGCGTCTTCCGGCGGATGGGGGCTGGCTGTGCCTGGAGTGGCCCAGTCCACGCTGCCCCCGGCGTCCACGCGCAAGACCAGGGGCTCCCCGACACGGACCACGGCCGGGCCCCGCACCCTGGCTTCCATGCCCAGCAGCTTGTTGTTGGAGTTGTTGGAATTGGGGTCCCCGCCGGGCAGCGTGAAGGGCAGCCTTGAGGAGCTGTTGGGTGTCTCCTCTCTGGCGGGAGACCCGCCCTGCGGGCCCGTCTTCCTCACCCGGACTTCGATGGTCTCCTCCACCTCCACCCACTTGGGCTGCGATTCTGCGCCCCCTGGCAGGGCTGGCGCGTGGGCCTCGGGCTCTGTCACGTACAGCGTGGGCACGGTGGGCTTCCGGCCCGGCTCCACCTCGGGCCTGCGGGGATGGGCAGCCCCTGGCAGGTACAGCAGGTCGGGGGCCAACAGGCCTGGCCTGGGGGGGCTGGCGGAGCGGCGGGAAGGTGAGCGGGACGGGGACTTGCTGGGGGAGTGTCGTCGGCCACGGGGGCTCTTCACCACGGTGGTGATGGTCTCTTCTCTGGGGGAGGGGGAGAGGGCCCGAGAGGAGGTGGGCACAGCGCCCAGGGTTGTGCGAGAGTGAGTGGGTTAGTGTGCCAGCCAGTGAGTGGTGAAACTGCACAAAGAAACTCCTACACGTGCTCTTGAGCCCAAGCCACAGAGCCCCCAGCCAGAAAAGCAAAGAAACAAACCACAAAGTCCCGAGTGGCCAACCTCAGGCTCCTGTGTGAAGATCTCGAAACGGGAGCCTGGGGAGGCCCACACCATGTTGCACAGGCAAGCGCCTCCAAAACCAGGTCAAATCCAGACTTGCAATGTCCCCCTGGCCGGTCCCCCTCCTCACCGCCCCAGCAGCAGGCCTGTGCTTTGTGTCACAGGAGAGGGGGCACCCACCAGCTCTCAGAGGGCGACACCTGCGTGCCTCGAAAACCCCGGTTACGGACAGGATGCGCAACTTGTGCCGCAGGTGCGTGTGGGGGGCTGGATGGGGGGGCCGCCGCAGCCCCGACCTGTGGCCTGTTCCCCTGAGCTCTGGGGCTGAGGGCATGAGGCCCAGCAAGGCCCGGACACCTGCACCCCCCGGGGCTCGGGGAGAGGGTTGGGCATGTGTGTGGTGACTAAGGCGTTGCGCGTGTCTGTCTCATTCCGCTTTGCTTTGGTCTAACTCGGGCTCCACTTGGAAGCAGCTGTTCCCAGGGATGAGCCCAGAGACGTGTGGCCGACCCTGCGGGCACACGGTCATTACAGGTAAGGAGGACGTCACATCCCACCTGACGGTGGGGAAGCTGCGGCCGGGAGACGTGGCCTGCTCAGGGGTAATGATGACATCCCCTCGTGGATAAAAGGTGGAATTAATCTGTGTACGGCCAGGACGTGGCTGCACATCTCCAGGAATGGGGTGCTCACCACCACCCCGGTGGCACATCTATCGTGGGTGGCAGCAGCCTACTCTGGGGAGAGGAGGAGAAAGTCAAGCAAGCGTTAACCCAGGATCTCGCCAGATGTCTGACCGTGGGACTGTGCAACAGCCTGGCCAACCGCCCCTTTAGGACGCTGTCGGTTGGTCGGGAACTAAGAAGTTTCCCATCCTGGAGCTTCTCGGTCCTCTGGCCTTAGGAAGCCATGGTCCTTCCTGCCTCCTAGCTCTTGCAAGCTCCTCCACCACCTTCACCTGCAAACACCTCCTATGGGAAGTCCTACCAGATTGCCCAGGTCAAAACTAATCCTACATTCTGTGGGCTCGCCTAGCTCTGATCCCCGTCGTGCTGTTCCATCAGCAGCCTGTGCGGTTTCCTCCCAGCCCTGCAGGCGCTGGCAGGTGAAGAGGTGGTGGTGGGCGTGGCACCGGGGAAATGGGACCTCCCATGGCTTCTGGCCATCAGCTGCTCTGAGCCAGCCCCCTCCCTTCCCCGAACCTTGGTTTCCCCATACTCCAAATGTGACCACTGGGCTTGGAGACCTCAAAGGGTCCCAGGACTGTGCTGTCCGCTATGGCTGCGCTATTTAAATTAAGTCCAACTTAATAAAATACAATTTAAAATTCAGTTCTTTAGTCACACTAGACACATCTCAAATGTTCAACAGACACGTGGCGCGGCCTCCGTTATGGGCAATGCAGATACAAAACGTCTGTACCCACAGTGGGGTGTGCAGCACTTCCATGACCATGGACACTCTGCGGGGTGGCACTGCCCCAGCTCCTAGGGTGCAGAGGCAAGCTGCTCTGCGTCCCAGCTTCACCTTAACTGGTGTGATTTGGGGTCCGAGCCCTGGGGGGGCCCTGGGTGGTGTGCAGAATCAGTGTCCCCTGCAGAGGCAGTGGGTCACGGAGAGGGTGCTGATACCCTGGGAAAGAGCTGCGAGCCGTGAAGGTCGCCAAGGGCCCCCGCGAAGGTGGTTACATGAGAAGCTTCCCGTGAATATCTGCACGGTGCCGGCAATGCGCAGGGAGCACAGGGCTGCGTGAGCAGGCAGTGGGGCGGGCAGGTGGCCAGGCAGGACCCAGGGCGCGGTCCAGGCGGGTTAGCGGCATGCAGGAGAGCACTGCAGTCAGAAGGAAGGTTAGGAACACGCCTGCACTTACATGATGACGGTTTTCTTGGGGACTTTAGTCTCTTGCTCAGTGACTACAAAGAAAACAGTTGGAATAGCGAGGGTTACAGACCAGCCAGCACGGCAGCGTAGGACCTGCTCAGCTGCCCCCGGGCAGCCCATCTCCACTGGGAGCCTCAGTTCCCTGCTCTTTGAGATGGGGGTGAGGGTGCCTGGCCTGAGTGGCCGGGGCCTGAGGCGTGACCACACACTGCGTGCAGCTGTCTCTCCGGAAGGCCCTGCAGGAGCTGAGAGCACGCTGAGGGCCTTGCCCAGGCTGCCCACACCAGAATCCCAGCTTCTCCCTCTGCCCCTGTGCTGAAGGAGCCCTGTCAGGCCTGAAGTCTGAGTCCTGGAGAGGGGATGGAATGGGGAAGCTGGCAGCCACACTGGCACGGAGGCGCTTGCTGCCTCATTTATGAAAAACTTGGAGAGGGACTCTGGAGTCCTGACAGTGGCACATCTGAGCTCCATGGCATGAGGCCACGGAAGTCCTGCCAAGAACAGTACTAGAGGACCCCCAAGCAGGGTCCTGGGCTCTGAGCAAGTGGGGCCACCTGTCTCCCTAGGGAGCATCCCTGGCCCACACATTCGGGGGCCTCTCCTGGTTTTCCTAGTGACTTCCTCCCCAGAGTCAGCAGGATGGGCCTGTGGTTCCTGTCTTGCAGACGGGGACCCTGAGTTCCAGAGCTGGGATGGGACCCGTCTGGGGGCAGTCACCTGCTGTGCCCTGCAGCTCCCGGGCGGTGTCAGGCGGGACACAGAGATTTCCCCATCCAGCCTCGGCCAGCTGGACCCTCTCGCCACCCTGTGGGGACTCCCTGCTCTGCCACACTGTCGTGGACAGAAAGGTTTCCCTGAGACACTGGGGGTCTGTTAAAGCTGTCTCAGAGGGGGTCCACCTGAATTAAATGTACCAGCATTGCCTGTGTGTGCATTTGGGAGCCACGTGAACTGTGCATTTGTGTGCATGCACACGTACGTGTATGTGCACACGTGACTGCACGCATGTATGTGCATGCATACATATGTGTGTGTGCGTGCTATGTGTAGATGCGTGTAGGGGGGTGTGTGTGCACAGGCCGCCCCTGGAGAGAGAATGGGGTCTGGCCCGAAAGCTCTGTGCTCTAGACTAAGTTGGCTGCAGAGAGAGCCGTGTGCAGAGCAGAGGGACACCCTCTGACAGCCGGGCACCTCTGGGCTGCCCCACTCCTGACACCTTCCTTCACCGACCTGACCTGCCACCTGACCAGCTCTGGGCCCCGAGTGAGCATCTGCGACTGCAGGGGCGCAGCCGTGCGAAGCGGGGCTCCCGGCCCAGCGAGTTCACAGCCGGGGCCATGCCCACCCCGCAGGCCCAGCAGGCCCTGCGCTGGCTGCAGACGGAGCTGCCGGGTTAAGAGGAAGCAGCAGGAGTTAGGAAGCGGCAGGCGCTGGGCTGACTCCGGGGTCTTCCAGGGCCGACCTTTCCGCCTCGCTGAGGCACCGACGCCACAGGTGGGCCCGAACCCACTCTCCCTCTCACGAGGCCACCCCTCCACTGTTCCCCGAGACAGACCCATGGTGACAACCCAGCCAACAACTGTGGGGGACCCTCCAATCACCAGCAAGAGCCCTGGGCGTCCCCACCGGGCACTTCCCGGACCGGGAGATGCGCGGAGCTGAGGTGCGCGGCGGCAGAAGCATTTGTGCGTGATGCTGTGGGGCCGGCAGAGGTCACAGGGCCCCCAGGGACACGCCAGACATGGGGCGCCCATGGCCCTCCGGGGGTTGACACACAAGGACCCCCTGCCCGGCGAGGGAGGGGTCTCTGTGAGCATCATGGAGGGTGTAAATGTCTCAGGCAGCCCAGCTCTGCGACATTCCGGAAGGGAAACCGACCTCCAGTAACTGGGCCCGGGACGGCCGGTTCCAGCGGACTCGGAGGAGGACGTGTGCTCCAGCCCACCCCACAGTGGTGGCCGCAGGTCCATCAGGCGTGGGCCTGGCCTCGCTTTCAGGCCCCCGGGTGGGCAGCTCCAGCCAGGAAGCCCGGGACAGACGCGGATGCCCTCCTCCCCACCTCGCCTGCACCCTCCTTCCACCTTGTGTCCCAGCGAGGCTCACGGTGTCCCCAGTCCCCTCCCCAGGCCCCGGGAGTGGCCCCAGGCCAGGCCGGGGAGCCTGAGCCATGGTGTTCAACCCACATAGAGCCTGAGGCTCCCCAGAGAGCCTGGGCCACCTTGTCGCAACCCTGCTGGTCACCCCACCCCAGCCGGCGGGGCGTCTCCACGCTAGCTCTGCCCTGCATGGAGGGGAACCCGACACGCGCCCTGGGGGCCAAGCTGGGGCTGGCGCCTCTCCCTCTGCGCTGGGCAGGGAGCCGCTCTTCCTCAGAGATGTCCTTCCCTCCTGCCCCCAGCCGCATTGGCCTTTATGCACAGTGCCGTCTCCCCAGGGATGCTGAGCAGGGCTTGGGGACCCCCTGCCCATCAAGGTTCCCTTTCCAGCCTTCACACGGACGCTGTGTCTGTGACCCGCCCTCTCCTCTCACCAGTGCCACCACTGCAGCCTCCCGCCCTGGGGCGCCAATCCAGCCTCCTGCTCCAGGAAGCATCCTCCACTGGAAAGGTGACGCCTCAGCCTCCCACCTGCAACCTCCAACTCCCGGTGCCGCCCAGGGCTGCGGAGGGTCCAGCCAGGGAGCCGCGGAGGCCGCACAGCCGAGGCCGGGACCTACCTTCCATGGCGGCCACGAGCTGCTCCCTGTGGCGTTGCTCCCGGGCCCGCAGTGCGGGGCTCTGCAGGTACAGGTCTGCGCCGCCTCGCGCGGACCCCAGCCGGTTCACCAACTGCAGACGGACGGCAGAGGCCCGCTCAGAGCCTGAGGCTCCCCGAGGGGCCTGGGCCACTCTGTTTTGGGCACGTTGTCTGTTTGCAGCACGGGCGGCCCCCACCCGGGGAAGCCTCCGCCCCAGAGCCTCCTGCAGCGTGGGGACGTGCTCCACGTTCAGGGTGGGGTTGCGAGGCACGGGGGCTCGTACTTGAGGTGGAGCCAGTGTGGCCGAGGAACTGAATCTTCGACTGGATTTACCCTTAACTGACTTATTTTTTGATTGATTTTTAGAGACAGGGTCTCACTCTGTCACCCAGGCTGGAGTGCAGTGGCGATATCACAGCTCACTGCAACCTTTGACTGCTGGACTCAAACGATCCTCCTGCCTCGGCCTTCCCAGGAGCTGGGACTACAGGCGCCACACTGCCTGGCTAATTTTTAAAATTTTTTTGTAAAGATGAGGTCTCACTATGTTACCCAGGCTGGTCTGAAACCCCGGTCTCAAGCGATTCTCCTGCCTCAGTCTCCCAAAGTGCTGGGATCACAGATGTGAGCCACCGCACCCGGCTTCTTTAACTGATTTAAATTTAAGTTCAAATCCCTCGGTGTGGCCCACAGTGACTGCACCAGACAGTGTCAGTGCAGAGCTCCTGTGGGTCCCCTGCGTCCTGGGGTCAGCTGTGGGCAGCAGCCACACAAGGGATGCTGGTGGCCAGACAAGAGCCCTGGGAAGTGCGGCCAGAGCCAGGGGCTCTCAGGGCACCCGCGGTCAGCACACATCCACCGCGGGCCACCGGGGGGCCTCGGAGCGCCAGAGGGCTCACACCAGGCCCCACTGCCCCCGGGAGCCCCCGCCCCAGCCCCGTATGCAGCGGCGGGTGCAGGGGACAGCTCTGTCCATCTGCAGGACCGGCCGTGTCCATGAGGGGAAGGCACTGGGTGATGCCAGGCAACACGGGGTGACTGACACTCTGTTTTTACTTGAATGGTGAAATTTGGGAGGTCAGTACCAGGTCCCCCCCAAAAACTGAGTGGCATCCTTGAGCTTTTGAGGGACACCGGGGAACAGGTGCCCAGTTTCACATGGGAGGAGTGGGCGGCCTCGGCGGAGGAGGAAGGCCAGAGCGTGGAGGGGCGGCGTGGCTGAGGACAGTGGTGAGAGCAGCCTGGCGTCCCCCAGGCTGGCAGGAGGGACGTGGGTGACAGTGGGCATGCTGTCCCCCGGCCTCTCCCCAGAGGCCCTGACCCCACGCTTCACCCCACAGCTCACCTCGCACTCGTAGTGGCCCAGGTCTTCCTTGCTGGCTGCCTGGATCGCCAGCACCAGGACGCCGCTGCGGGGCTCGCTCAGCACGCAGTACTTGCCACCAGGCATCAGCAGGGCACCGTCCTTGTACCACCTGGAAGCCGCCCCACATGGCCCGTGAGGCAGGGCCCAGGCCACCCTCTCCCCCTCCAGCCTGCCCCGGCATCCTCACGGCACCTGCCCCAGGCCCCAGGTCCTTGGAGAGCCCACCCTTCCAGCAGCCAAAATCCAACCCGCCGTGCCCTCCCGGTGGCAGGCAGGGCCCATGGCACCCGCTTTTCAGCTGAAGGCCGTGGTCATGTGTCCGGCCTGTCCCCGACCCGGGGAACACGATCCCATGCCTTGCATCCCAGCAGGGCCGACCGCCCCTCACTGCCCGGCCCCCGCCGGCCGGGGTCCCACCTGATCTGGGGAAATGGGGCGCCTTCAACGGTGCAGGTGAACTGGGCATCCTCGCCCTCCACAAAGGGCGCCGCCCGCACCTTCTTCACGAACCGCGGGGGGACTGCAGATGGGGGGCAGAGACAGAGACAGGGAGGCGCCATGATGGAGCCACCCCTGTCAGTGCCCTCTGACCCTTCAGAAAGCCCCCAGACCACAGCCAGCTGTCCACACCCCTCCCGCCGCCCCGCCAGCAGCCCCGCCCTTGGCACCCACCTTGCACGAGGATCTTGCCCAGGGTGCTGGCGTTGCCGGCGGCACTGGCCGCGAAGCACATGTACTGGCCAGAGTCCGCGCCGGCCAGGTTGTCCAGGATGAGGGCGCAGGAGCCGTCGGGGTCCTCGATGAGGATGTGGTGCGGGTCCACCTCCACCGGCTTCCCGTCTGGAAGGGCCAGGTGAGGGCTGTCACCGGCAGGACCCGAGAGGCCGACCCCACTGGGGATGAGCGGCTGGGCCTGGCCTGGAGCGTGCAGTCTGGCGGTGGCCAAGAGGCCACAGGGCCAGGGGTGGCCCCTGCTGAGTCGGCTCGACAAGGCGCCAAGGAGCCCTGGAGGGACAGGCCCAGACCAGCCTCCCCTGCTCCCCTGTCTCTGCCTCTATTTCTCTGTGTTTCCTTGTTTCTGTCTTTCTGCCTCCATCTTTCTTTGTCTCTGTCTCTCACTTTGTTCTCTTTGTCCAGCTTGGACACTAGCTAGAGGCAGGGGCTGGGCCAGGGGACCTGAACTCCACAGAGGACAGCCCCCCGGAGAGCCAAAATCCTTGGTTGCCGCACCTCCCCAACGACACTGCAACTCCCCGGGACCTGCCACGTGCCCACTGCACCCCAGCTCGCAGCCCACGGGCCCTGTCCTCACCGCGGCCCGTCTAACCCAGAGCCACAGCCCCATCTCACAATCACCAACGCCCGCTCCCCGCCCGCCCAGCAGCAGCCAGCCCCTGCCGTGGCAGGCAGAGGGGTCCCCCACCAACCTGCGTGAAGGGCTGACGAGCCGTGAGTGGCGCTAAGCCCCGTGCCCTGGCCTGTCCCTGGGCCTCCCACCTGCACATCCCTCGCCCAGGCCACACCACGAACGGGTGCACACCTCACCCCCCGCTCGAGCAGACCCTCCGGGGGGCCCTGGGGCTGCCTCATGCCGTCCCATCCCGAAGGCAGACGCCCCGGAGCACCGTGTTCCCCAACAGCGCACAAACGCGCCAGACACCGCCCCTCCGTTCAGTCCCCCTTGTACGGAACGCACATTGGAGGACTGAAAAAAATCTCTGAAATGTCATGCAGGCAGCCAGCACATGGCCTTCCGGTACAAACTCGTGGGGATGGAAACAGCGTGAAGTAAATCGCCCTGGTGGGGACGTCCAACCAACTGTCCGTCTCAGGCCGCGCTGTGGCGTGGGTAACACGTCCCCGCGGACAACCCCTCCCCCACGACGTTTCACTGCGCAACACTGCCCGGGCTCGCGCTGCCGTCCTCTGGGCGTGCTCCCCAAGAGCGCTTAATCCACACAGCCTCACGGGCACAGTGGCTTCTGATTTGCATAGAACAAAATCATTTTAAATTATTTTAACAAACAACAAAACTAGCTACCTCCTCAGCTCCCTGCACGTCTTATCACATGCCCGGCCTCCAGCCGGTCTGCTCCCAGCCTCTCCTATACCCACCCCCGCCGGCCTGGCCTGTCCCCAGACAGCTCTTGTCTCGGCCAATTCTCAGCCCTCTCCGGCCTTCCCAGATTCCCGTCTCAATGCTCCGAGGAGAGGCACGCACAGCCAGGCTCGGCACATTCCCCTAAGGACAGCAGATGGAGGTGTCCCCTCCCTGGACACGCCCGAGGCAGTGGAGAGAAAGCCCCGCCCTTCCTTTTCCAGGGGACTGTTTTCCGCAGTCCAGGGTGGCAAGTCTTCTGCTGGCTCTGCGGGTGGGTGTGGGCAGAAGTGCCAGCAGCCCCCACAAGCTCAGCATCTCCTCAGATTTGGGGGTTCTCTCTTGGGGCACAACCCCCTGCACGCAGTTAACACCTGGCTCCCAGCATTGCACTCCGCGGAAACTGGGCTGTGGGGAACCAGCACAAGACGCCGCTCTGCTGGCTGTCTCGGGCCCAGGAGACTCGAGTCTGTGTCCGTACCTGGCCAGCAGGCCGACTTGCAAGGCGGCAAGCGGGGTAAGCTCTCCGGCCCTTCTCACTTTTTGAATTGCAATTTCGGTGACGGGAAAGGGACACTGTCAGAGACATGGCCTTCTGGAAGGGACAGAAAAAGGCAGCTCCATGGGCCTCTTCCTCTACTTTGTCCCTTAAAGAAAGGGTCAGTAGTTGGCATGTGAGCACTGAGAAGTGGACTCGAGGCAGACACCTGGACGTGCCCTGGGCGATGGTCCCTCTCCCAGTCCCAGCCAGGGACTTCGCTGCTTCACTAAAAATACTGGAAGCGGCGCTGGATCCGAGGAAGATTCTCCCGGCACTACACAGCCACGGACACTCGCGTGTGTGCCGAGTGCAACGGACAGGCCGCCGCCAGCCACGGTGGGTGGGCGGCAGGGCGGGGCTCGGGTTGGCGCGCTCGGAGGCGAGGGCACGGCACCGAGCCCATGCCGAGGAGCAACAGCCGGGGCTCCTGTGTCTCTCGTCCGGCCTCAGAGTCCTCCGGAGACGACAGCAGAGGGTCCGGGTCTCGGCCGAGGGCCTTGGCGCGGGACATTCCCTGAGACCAAACCCCGCCCCCACCACCACCGCCACGAGCAGAAACGTGGGGGACACACTAGTGACAGCGTGGACTCCGGGTACCCTGATGGCATCTGTCACACTGACTGGGGTGACCTGCTGCAGGAAGAGGTGACCCAGAGGGATTTACGGTCAGTCCTGCCCCCTTAGACGCCTCCCTTAGCCCTTACGGGGAAACCTGCAGGGGCTGCGAGGTGTCGTCCTGGAGCCAGACTCCGCGTGCCACATGGCTCCCGTAACAAAGGTCACCGCTGTGCAAGCTAGACTGCAGGGGCGCAGGGCCCACAGACCGCTGAACCTGTAAGGCACTGTGATATGGCTCACTGAGGGGCCGCCAAAGCTAAGAGAGACGGTACCCGCAGCGCCGACCTTGCTGCCCGGGTAGGACGAGCGGTCAGTTGGGCGTGGAGGTGCGTGTCACCTCAGCCCCGTCCCGATTCCTTCCCGCTGCCTACCCCGACCTCCGCTCCTCGAGAGGAAAATGGTCAGGGCAGGCCATAGGCTCCCCGCTCTGTCTGCCTGTCCCACGTGCCGGGGCCCCCGGGGACACGCGAACTTCCACGGCTCTGCTGGACACAGGTGCTTGTCGCCGTCCCGCCCTGTCCGCCGTGGTGAGTGGGCCTGTGTGAGCCGTGGCTTCGGCTTCCACACGAGGACACTGACGTTTGATGTGTCTGTGAGTCCTGCCTCCTACACGCCAGAGGACACACTCCGTGACATGAGACCGGGTGCAGAACCGCAGCACCACGCCCCAGCCCAGCCCCTGGCCCTCCCCGGGTTGGGGACGGAAACAGCGTGGAAGCCGGGAGGAGTCAGTCCGCGCCGCACCGAGAACTGGAAGGCAGAGGTGATGACGGGGCTGCGCCCGCTCGGTGCCCGCACAGCCCACAGGATGCGCCCAAGGCAGCCAGCGGCTGGCGGCGAATTGGCACCTGCTCAATCCACTGCAGCTCCCACAGTTCCAGCCGGCGCAGAGTTCACGACCCCGACGAATCCAGAATCCAGCTCACACACGTCTTTTTGCACGTTCTTGGTCTGCACGGCCCAAGACCACTTGCATGCACGTGGCAAGGTCTCCAGCACACGTGTCATAGGGTGTCCCAGTCAGGACGTGGCCCTTTGCCCTCTGCCTTTGTCCCTTGGGCCCCTAAGATCCCAAGGAAGCCCAGTGCCTTACGGACTTTGCGGGTATTGGGGCCAGTATGTCCCCACCTGGACCTTCTGACGGCGGCCGGTTGTCACAGGGCCAGAGCAATAGGCCGCCATGGGGACATTTGGCAACTGGCGCATGCACCAGCTTCGAGCCACGCTGCAGTGATGGCTCCTTTGCATTCCGGGTCTCGGAGATCGGTCACTCCGCCAACCGAAGTCTCTGGCAGTGGGAGGCTCCCCTCGGGTTTGGGACGTGTTCTGTTCCTGACACAGCCGCCGGACACTCATTGCTTTTGGAAGTCAGCTCTTGGCACGCGACGGGGCTCTGTCAGCGTGGAAGCCAGCCGTCTGACCGGGCAAGGCCTGGGAACTCTCCGCTGTGGGACGGGCCAGCTCACTCCCGGCGCACAAGGAGAGAGGGGCCCCACTGGCCTCACTCATCAGGTGGAAGCTGAACTGGCTCCTGGTGTTAAGCGGACACGCGGCCACTCTCCCGGCGGGAGAGCTTCCCTGGCCATCTTTGCCCTGACGTGGAGAGGCTGGCTCCACGCAGGTCTGGATCCGCGGAGCTCCGCTGAGACATCTGCGCCTGGATCGCCCAGCTACACTGAAACCCAGCAGGCGCCACGACCACTGTGGCAGCCCAGATGTGCCCAACCAAAGGCAGGGGGCCCTTGGCCCGGCGGTCCAAGCTCTTCATCCCAGTGGACACTACCATGTTCTCACTGACCTTGAGCCATCACTGACGGCCACTTAGAAAACTACAGACTGCAGCTTAAAGACACCTCTCCTTGGGGCAACGGGCCATGAATGTGAATCGAGGCTGCTGACGGCAACTCCCCACCCAGACCACCAGGGGCCCGCGTGGAACTGCCACGGTGTCATGTTGCCACACCCCATCCGTCCCACACGAATGCCCCTGGCTGGTCTCGGACAAGCAGAACAGGAAGGACTGACTGTCCTGGGACAGCTCCTCTAAAACCAGGACCAGGCTCAGTTATTACGACTAAACTAGAGACTTGGAGGCTTGTCAGCCAGCCCAGGTGTGGCTTACCTGACAGCCCAGGTGGCCCCAGGAGGGACACGTGGGACACACAGCCTGTGCTGGTGCGCATCTCCCTGGGAGCCCCCGAAGTGTAAACAATAACTGTGCCCTCAGGACGCTCCATGTGGGCACCGGGCACACACACCCGCCTCTGCCACACACAGCGACTTGCACCCTGGGGCGACACAAAGGACCTTCAGGCGTGTCAGGGACCCCGACGGCAAACCGTGTGGAGAGCTCTCAAGGTGAGGCTGCCTCCGTGACGCGGAGCCTCCGCAGGAGGGATGACGGACGCGTTCTTTACTCACACGCGTGCCACAGGTGGTTTTCTTACAACGGCGCCTTTCAAATAGAGGAGATGGCACAAGGTTTGTCCCTGCTTTTGGCTGAGGTGGCCCCGGGCACCATCTTGGCCCAGAGGCAGTGAGATGGCCTCGCTGGCCAGGGCTGTCACGGATGGCAGTGTTTCCTGCGGCTTCCCCTGCAGCCCAGGCAGCTGGGCAGGTGCAGCGAGCAGTGCTGTATCCGGCTCAGTGCCGGGTGGGGGAGAGTCGCTCTGGAAACTTAAGAGCGCCAGCTGACTTCGGCATTCGCTCAGCTGGCTGGGTCTGGGGTCCTGGGGTCCCGGCTGGGGCCAGCGCACCGGCCGGCTGCTTGCTGGCGCTAGAATCCTGCCAAGAGACTCGACTCAGGGCAGCACGGGTACCAGGATGGACGGGCTGGGTCCCAGCCAGTGCCGGTCAGAGGGGTGAGGATGGCCATGGGCGGGGCACAAACATGGGGAAACCCGCAGGGCTGGTGCCACGTGGACACGGGGTGGCACTGGGTCTCTCAGACACATGCCCCGTGGATGGCGCGTGCCCCTGTGGTCCAAGTTGAAAGTGTTCGTACAGGGAGACATTTTGGGAGAGTGGGGCAGGGGGTCTGTCTCCCTCCCCGGAGACATCCCTGGGGCAGACATGAGCCCCGGAACTGCGGTGCACACGCAGGTAATGCCCAAGAGCCCCCACAAGAGGCTGCCCTGGCCGCTGCTGCACGGGGAACGACAGATTGTCTTTGCCTTGGACCCACGGGTCTTGTGTCTTGTGTGTGTGTGCGCGCGTGCACGCACATCTATGCATGTTTGTGTAGTGTGTATATATGTGTGCATATGTATGTAACACGCACATACACACGTGTGTAGTATCTGTATACGTATGCGTATGTGGGTATGTATGTATATATGCACAATATCTATTAATATATGTGCATTATGTCTATATATGTATACATGTGTAGGATGTGTGCATGTATGCATACAAGTGCACAGTATTTATGAATGTAAATATGTGTGGCATGTTATGAATATGTGTGTAACATGCACATGTATCATACATATCTATGTGGTGTGCATATATATGTATTTGTTATGTATCTATATACATGTATACATGGGTGTAGTGTGTATGTGTGTATGTGTCGTATCTGTGTATAGTGTGCACTTATACACATATACATGTATATAGTGTTTGTATGTCTACGCTGCGTATCTATGTATGTAGCATGCATCTATGCATGCATGTGTATGTGTATAATGAATATCCACGCGTGCATGTTTGTAGCATGCATCCATGTATGCGTATACGTAATGTTCGTTACACATTCAGTGTGCACCCATGCATGTGTACTGTGCATCTGTATGGTGTGTATCTGTGTACACATGTACGTGTGTAGGCAGGATTGATGTGTATACACGTGTGGTATACACCTGTATATGCATGTTATGTAGTATGTATGCATATGTGTAGTGTGTATCTAAGTATGAAAGTGTGTGATGCGCATCTGGGTATGTATGTCATGTATCTGGGTGTCTATCCACGCACACGTGTCACATGTATGTATGTGCTGTGTGTAGTGTTAGTGAACATATGTGTATGGAATCTGTTGTGCACGTGTTCACATGTGTAATGCGCATTTGTGTGTACATGTGTGCAGCGTGTGTACAATGGGGCAGGCCAGCCTGCGTGTGTGGGTACGACCGCACACTTGCAGTTTCTGGGACCCACCCAGTGGTCCCTTCTCCTGAGCTTCCGGGGTCCCCTTCGCTCGTTCCCCCTCATCTCCCAGACCCTGGGAGGGGCTCCCGGGCCCGAGGCTTCGGCCCATTTCTCCACACTCCCTCCTCGTCCATCTGCACGACGACTCCTCATTTCCCATCTCTGCCCGGCCCCTGCCCTGATTCCACGTGTGCTTTTCCAGCGGCGCCCCAACAATGCCACTCGAGTCCCTGTGGGCACCTGGTTCTTCCCAGCCCTCCCCTGCAGCTCTGTCTGCACCCCACCCGCCTCTCCCTGGGCCCTCCCCTCCTCTGTGAACACAGCCCCCATCCCCTGGGATGCTCAGTGCGGTTGGCCCGGGTCCCATCTCTCTGCACACACCCGTCCACCCCACCAGCAAGCTGGCTGGCCGTACGTGCAACCCACATCTGCACCCAGCAGATGGTGGTTCCCAGGGTGACGTCCCTGTCCCTTCTCAGCCCTCCCCTGTGAGTTCCAGGCATGACAGCCAAGGTGACAGAGGACAGAAGCCAAACCGTGTCCCTGTGCTGCTCGAAACCCTGCGTGGTTCCAGTGCACTGGAGGACCAGTGCTGCCCAAAGAGAGGTCTGTCCTCGTCCCTTGGAATGTCCTGATGAGAGCGTCTGTTTTCCCTGGGGGCCTCGGACCACATCGGATCGCCCGTGCTAACAACACTGAGCTTCACGGGGCGGGGGTGGCTCCAGGCCACGCAGGACCAGCATGGCCCCTGGCGGTGCTGGAGACTGAGGTCAGCCGCACGCGTGGTCAGCCATGACCAAGCCCAGTACAACCCGCACAATGAGGAGAAACACGTGCTGCCCACGGGACCCCACTAGGAGGACACAGCTGGAAGCTCGTGCTTGGCGACACCTGAATGCTTCCCTAGACACTCTTCCCTCAGCTGCTGCAATCGGTGTCCTTTGCTGCAACAGATCCAGTGCAGCGGCCTTGCCGAGTTCTGCGAGACCACCTAGCCCCCCACATTCCCTGTGGCCCCAGCCTTTGACAGGGCGGGGGGACGAGTGACACGCGAGGGCCTGTCTCTCATGCCCCCGGCACAGCTTATTTCTGTCCGGGCAGCTTCTCTACTGCAGGGCCAGCACCTCCCGACAGGGAGGCTGGGGCCCCCCAGGCCAGGGCGTACCTTTGTACCAGCTGACGACGGGCTTGGGCGTGCCGGTGACGCGACAGGCCAGCTTCACCGTCTCGCCCAGCTCGGCCGTGCAGTCGGCCAGCTCTTCCTCGAAATCCGGGGGCCCTGAGGACACACACGTGGCTCTGAGCACCCTGTGGGTGGGACGTCGGGCTCCTGGCGCCCTTGAGTACACCTTAGCAGGTCACCCCACCCCCTGCCAGTGGCCCCTAGTCCAAGGGTGAGGCTGCCACGGGGACTGTCCCCCTGTGCCACCCCTCATGTAGGGTCCCAGAGTGGGACCGGGAGCGAGGGCGGGATCTGCCGGCTGAGGGCAGCCGAGCCGACGGTGGGGCAAGGGGAGGGCTGGGAGCCCCCATCCCACTTCAGCCCCCGGACCCCTGGCCGCTCACTCACGCCACACGGGCAGGGCCAGGCGCTGCTGGATGCCGCAGATCTCTTTCACCCACGAGTTCTTGGTGATGACGGTGCGCGCCTGCAGCAGGTACTTGCGCACCGAGTCCTCTCGCTCGTGCCACACCTCGAAGGCGCGGTCGTCCCCCTCCACCTGGTCGTTCAGGTCGATGCTACTCAGCTGTGGGCCGGGGAGGGACAAGAGCTGACCACCGCCCGGACAGACGTGGCACCGGCAGGGCCATGCCGCCACATGCATGCCAGAGCCAAAGGGACAGGGAGGTATCCGCCCGCCCTGCACAACCCCGGCAGCCCCCGGGGCCCGCACACCTTCATCATGTTCCGGAACATGTAGCTGAAGGTGTCGGTGCGGGAGTCTCGCCGGGGCTTGCAGATCACCAGGTGGTTGCGGAAGAGGAACACGTGGCGGTTGTGGCCCTTCCAGGGCATGCGGGCCCCCGGCGCGCCCTCCCACACGATGAAGTGGCCCTGGGGGTGCGGGGGGCTGCGGTCAGCCTGCGGTCGGCCGGGCCCCCCAGAGGCGCAGGCCCCACAGCCACTCAAGTGCCCCCGCCACCCGCCAGCGTCACGCGTGCACACGACCCCCGGCCGACCTGGCGGATGGGCTCGCCCAGGGCCTCCAGGGTGCCCGGGTAGTTCTCCATGAGGGAGACGTGCAGCTTGTTCTCGGCGCGCTGTGGCAGGGCGGACACCACGGCGTAGGCCTGCTCCAGCAGCGCGCAGTTCTGCCTGTTGCGAGCCTTGTTGCGGATCAGCTCCTGGGGGTGCAGGGCACGAGGGTTAGGGCTCGGGAGAGCCGGCGGCGCAGGCAGAGGAGGCGGGCCCAGGGCAGGCCGCGCCCACCTTCAGCAGGGCCTGGTACCGCTGCACGCGCTCCACCGGCTGCTCCAGGTAGTGCTGCAGCGGCGGCGGGGGCAGCTGTGAGGGGTCCCCGGCCGACAGCGCCTCCTCTGCGTACTTCTGTGGGAACAAAAGGGTGGGTTTTGAGGCAGGAACGCACAAGCCCCCTCTGGTTGTGTCCCCTGAGAGCTGGGGGCCCAGCCTTCTGACGGAAGCCGGGGTGGCACGGGGCCAGGGCGGGGGCAGGGTGGTCCGACGGGCCGAGCTCAGGCGGGGCACCTTGTAGAACTCCTGCACGGCCGTGCCGAGCACCACCGACTCAGCCTGCACCCGGCCCACCAAGAACTCCAGGTACTTCTCAAAGGCCGCCTGGTTCTTGATGAAGCACATGGCGACGTCGTCATCCGTGTCGCACTGTTGCAGCTCCTGCAAGAAGCTGCGGCGAGGGGACGTGTCAGGACCCTAGCCCGCAATCCGCCACCCGGCCCTGGGCGCTCGCCTTTGGGAGCTGGGCCCTGGGGGGCTATGCGAGGGCATGTGCAGGCATGCGTGTGCAGACAGGTGGTCCAACCGCACGTGCACATGTGTGCCCACGCATGAGGGTGTGCACGCGTGGGGTGTACGCGGGTGTGCACCTCCATGTATACGCAGGTATGTGCTGCATGCACGTGTGCATGTATGTACACGTGTGCACAGACACGAGGGTGTTCATGTACATGTGCTCAGGAATGGTGCGGGTATGTGTGTGCATGTGCATAACACATATACATACGTGGGGCATGCGTGTGTGCAGTCGTACACATGGGTATGCACATAAGCACTTGCATACCCGTGTGGGTGTGCAAGGGAGTTCAGGTATATGGAGACGTATGCATACACGTGTGCATGGGTGTGCACATGTATGTGGGCGTGTGTGGGTACATGTGTGCATGTATATGCCACGTACATGGGCGTGCATTGTGTAAAGGCTGTGCATGTGCACGTATGTCCATGTACCTGTGTGCACAGGTGAGGGTGTGCATGCATGTGGGGCCATGCACATGCCCACCAGCAGTAGATATACTGCAGGCCTTCCCGTGTGCAAGCCAGGTGCACGTGTCTGTGCTCCTGGGGGGACGTCTCTGTCACTGGATAGAGATGAGCCAGCACAGATCTCTCCCCCCTCGCCTCCTGCCCGCCGTGGGAGGCCTGTCCCTGTAGCCAGTACGCATGTGTGCGAGTGTGTGCACGCAGCCCTGCCCACCTGCTGTGGAAGCGGCCGATGTCCTGCACGTTGCGGAAGATGACGGCCTTCTGGCTGGCCACGGCCGCAGGCACGTGGGGGCAGCGGTCCAGGTGCTGCATGTGGTGGCTCTGCAGGAACTGCAGCTTGCCCACGAACACCTGCTCCGAGCTCAGCAGCTCCCGGATGGCAGAGCTGGGCAGGAGGGGCACAGCTGTGAGCAGAGACCCAGCAGCCCCGGCCGCCGGCACTGCTCCCGCCTCCGGCACGAGGGCTGGGCACCGCGTGGCTGCGGCCATTTCCAGGGCACAGCTGCAGGAGCCAGGGGCCTGCTCTGCTCTCTTCCGCCTCTGCCCATCCCCGATGAGGCTCACGTGGAACAGGGAGGACCCCACAAAAGAGAGAGCATGGCCAAGACCCAGCTCCCCCAGGGTTGGGGCCTGCACCCCGAGCGAGGACCAGCAGCCAGTTTCTGGGAGCGATGATCCAGCCGGTAGGACACCAGGGCTGCCACCCCGGCCCTGCCGGCCACTCACCTCAGCCTTGTCTTGTACTCATCTTCAGACACGGCCTCCCCAGGGAACTCGGGGGCCTCGGCAGCCCCCCACTCAGGAGACAGCTGGAGAGAAGCAGGAGTTCGCTGCAGGAGGTTTGGGCCCCAGCCCTCCTCTGTGGGTACCGGGCTCTTGCCCCTCAAATGGGGACAGCCCCTGGGGCCTCTTTAGGGTCCCCAAGGCTCCCCTCCCTCCTCCTAAGCCATCCAGTACCTTGAGCCTCTTGTCCAGGTAGGCGGGCGACACCCAGCCCTGCCTTGACGGGCTGGATTTGGTGGGCTTGGTGCGCACGAGCCAGCGCAGCGGGTGGGCCGAGTCGAGGACCTCCACGTACTGGCCTTCCCGCAGCGTGATGGCATCCTGCTCGGCCCCCAGGGGCAGGTAGTCGGCCGTGGCCACGTAGATGTCAAAGATCTGATGGGGAGGGGAGGTACTGAGTCCAGGGAACAGGGAGGTGCCAGCCAGGCCTGCAGAGGCCCCGGACTGCAGGGAGGTTCCCCTGTGCCCTGGCTTAATTTTTTTTTTGAGACAGGGTCTCACTCTGTTACCAGGCTGGAATGCAGTAGCATCAGCCTAGTTGATGGCAACCTCAAACTCTTGGGCTCAAGTGATCCTCCTGCATCAGCCTCCTGAGTAGCTGGGACTACAGATGCATACCACCACGCCTGGCTAATTTTAAAAATTCTTTGTAGAGACGGACACTTGCTGTGTTGCTCAGGCTGGTCTCAAACTCCTGGGCTCAAATGATCCTCCCACCTCAGCCTCCCAAAGTGCTGGAATCACAGGTGTGGGCCACTTTTCCCAGCCTCAGAATCATTCTGCACACGCACCTGTTCCCACCCCTGTGCAGAACAGGGAGCAGGGGTGACATCCCCTGACCCACCCTCCCACGCTAAGGGATCACCGCAGCCCCCTGGCGTCGCCAGCCTGGGACTGTCTACACCGAGCCACATGGTCACCTTCTTCCCATCACGCTCCCACCCACCACTCCAAGACCTAACAGGTAGGTGCCTGGTACACTGGGGGCATGAGACGCGTTCTTGAATGAATGAATGAATGAATGAACAAATGACTCCACCAGAAGCCAAGTCTCTGAAGGAGCCTGTGTGGAGAGGATCCCGTTCCCCCCAGTTCCTGCCTCCTATGTGCCTTGGGTGGGGGTCCCACTTCTCCACTCCCCACCTCTTCAGGGGGTCAGACCTCTCCCCCCGCTCCCTGGGGGTCCCAGCCTGCCCACCTCACCGCGGGAGTCACCGTCCTCTGACTCCGAGGAAGACTCCTGGACGCTGGAGGAAGGCCGTGACCGGCCGTGCCGCGGGGACGCAGATGGTGTCTTGGACTCCTCATCACTGTCACACCCAGGCACCTGCAGCTTGGCTGGGTGGGCACAAGGATCATGACACCCCGAGAAGGGAGGCCCCTGGAGACCCCTTGCCCTGTCACTAGCCTGGAACCAGAGCCTCAGGTGCTCCGCTGTGGCCACCCCCGTCCCAGGACCCTGGCACGTGAGCGCTAGCCCCTCACCCTGCGTGATCTTGGCCGACACCATCTCAGTGATCTGGGAGGTGAGTTTCTGCAGGAACTCCTCTGTGCCCACCTCGGCGAGGGACAAGTGGCTGCGGACCCCCTCGGCCACCAGAGGCTCTCCTGGGGGTGTAGATGCACCGGTTAGGTGGCCGTGCACCCCTCAGACGGTCACCGAGCACCTGCCATGCTGCGGGCCCAACCTGGGCTCTGCAGCCACGCAGTGAACACGGGGGATGCGGGCCCCCCAGGCGGTGCTGATGTCCGGCAAGAGGACACTGAGACTAAGTGGCCGGTGGGGCATGGGGCCAGCACGGACTTGCCAGGACAAGGAGTCACACTGGCTAATAGCATCTGAGCCAAGGCGTGACCAAGGGGACCAAGAGCAAGAGGAATCGGAGTCTAGACAGAGGGCACACAGCTGAGGGCTAGCCGAGGGACGGCCAAGGGACGGCGGGCAGCGGAGTGGCTGCAAGGCAGTGGGCGAGGGGGGCTGAGGACGGAGCGGGCAGAGGCTGGACCTGGCCGCAGGCTGGGAGGAGCCTGGGGCTGTGGGGCCGAGCTGGGTTCGTCCTGCCTCTGTTCTCGGTGCCCAGCACCCAGGCGTCCACGCGGCCTGCTGGACACGAGCTCTGTGCTGGGGGGCCTGGCCCAGGGGCCTCGCAAGCTCCCAGATCCACAGGGCTCAGAAAAGGCTCTGACATCGAGCAAAGGTCAGCACCCTGCCCACGGGAGGGTGAGGAGCCCGGCCCAGAGCAGGGAGAACGGGCCTCTCCCAGGCCACAGTGTCCAGCAGGAGTCTCTCAGGCCGGAGCCTGCCCGCCACATGGTCTCCACGCCCCACCCGCGTCGGGGCTCGGCACCGTGCCCCTCGAGGACATGCACCCAGCCCGCCTGTACCTTTCCTCTGCCCGGCAAGGTCAGCCAAACCCGCAGGCTCCTCCATCTGTGCCGAGATGGCCTGGGTCGTCCTAAATGGTGGGGAGGGGAGTGTCCTGAGGGGCCTGGGGTGGGGCCACTGCCCTCTGCCCTGGGGCAGGAGCTCCCGACAGAATGAGGGTCTGGGGGCAACAGCCCAGGGCACCACAGTTGGGGGCTCCACGCCAGAAGCCCCAGGGGAGCCCTCATTTTACAGTGGGAAACTGAGGCACAGAGCGGGAAGAGGGCTGGCCCAAGTGGGGCAGAGCCAGACCGTGTTCCAGGGCAGGTGCTCGGCCTGGCGGCCGTGCCATCATGCCCCCCCCTCCCTAGGCCCCGCCCCCGCCGGGGAGGGTCTCAGGCAGCCCCACTCACCCCTGGAGGAAGGTGGAGAGAAGCGCCTCCTTCACCTGCTCCTGCTCCTCCTCCTTGGCCACTGTCAGGGGCGCCCGGGGGCCGTGAGGACAACGTTCCAGACCCTGAGGAGTCTCACTCCGGGCTCCAGAGCGCTAAGCAGGAGCTGTGCCCGGGCCCACCTCCCCGTCCCCCTCTCAGCCTGCGTCACCCTCATGGTGACAAGAGGACGGGTCTGTCCCTGACATGCCAGCAAGGCTCAGGAAGCAGAAGGCTCCCGGGTGGCCCTCAGGCGTGCGGCACAGACCACGCAGGGGGAGGCTCTGAAGCGCAAAGCCCACCAGCACACGGGGGCCTGACCTGCTCCTGGGGTCTCCCGGCACTGTCGGACGTGGAGAGCTGGGGGGGTCCCAGCCCTGGCGGTGGGGACGGCGGTGTGTCCCAGGGAGCTCTGATGCCACCCGGTGCCTGTCTCCTGAGCCCTGGCCCGGCCACCCTGCCCGCCCCCACCCACCGCACTCACGGCCGGAGACATGCAGGCTGGCAGAGCAGAGGGCCTGGCCGGCAGCATTGGTGGCGATGCACGTGTAGGTGCCCTGGTGCTGGCGGCCCACGTCTAGCAGGACCAGGCTGTGCTGCTGGGCGGAGCTGGCCACGGTGTAGCCCGGCGTGTTGGGGCCAATCCACGCCACGCCCCTCCCGGCTTGCTCCCTGAGCCAGTGCACGGTAGGGGCCGGGCGTCCTGCGGGCGGGCGGGAGGGCAGTGGGTACCTCCCCGCAGGGGACGGGGCTCCTGGAGGTGGGGTCTCCCTGCGGACTGCCCGGGGCCGACGTGAGTGTGGAGGGGGAGCCTCCACCCCACCCGGGTGATCTCTCTGTGGCGGGAGGCAGGAACCGCCCTACCTTCCACCTTCACCGAAAAGGTGATGCTGGAGCCCCTCTTCACTTTCTTGGGGGTAAACCTCTCCAGGATGCGGGGTGGCACCAGCGGCTCACGCACATCTGGAAGGTCACGGTGCAGCTGCTGTTGACCCCCAGGCATGGCTTCCGCCTCCCATGCCTGGCAGGCCCTGGGCAGCCCACGTGTCCCCTCTGCCCAGCTGTTCCCTCCCACACCTTGGCTGAGTCAGCCCACAGCGACCCGCACCTCCACGGCTGCCCACTCCAGCCCTTGGCGCCCACTGTCCCCCCAGCCTCTCTCTGCCCACCTGGGGCCGCCTCACCTGATGCCGGCTTCTCTTCTGGTTCATCGGGGCCTGCAAACAGCACAGATGTGAGACATCAGCATGCATGGGTCCCGTCCCTGTGGCCCTGGACACCATGCTGCGGTGTTGCTTGGTGGCCCGACCCACTGCACCGGAGAGGGGGAGCCTGAGGACGGCGCGCCCTGCAGGCGAAGGTGTCCAACCACTTGCCCGAACCCTCGGCTACGGAACCACGGAATCCACACACTCAGGTGTGACCGAGGCAACAGGCCGCACGGACCAGATGTGATGTGGCACCCCGCCACCCACTCTCTCGTCCCCATTAGGGATTCTGGAGCCTTGCTCTGGAACCTACGCACAAACATCTGTGCTCAAAACAGCTGGAGTCCCACCTCGTGACGCCGGGGAAGACCACAGCGGGCCTGGGGTCCTCACGGCACAGTAGGCTTGGGTCAAACTTAGAATCAATCTTCAGTGTCTGGGACATTTGCACCGTCAGGAAGCGTGGGCCTCTGTCCCCACGGCTACCACCAACTTCTTGATCCACGTGCTTCTACCGAGCGCCCAGGGCTTTCCCACCTCCCGGGGTCTGCTTCCCTCCAGCCGTCCCATTAGCCAGGACGAGGGCCCCACGCTGCCCCTGCAGGCACCCACTCCCGGCCACCGGTGACACTCTGTATGTAGGGGTGACTACCGCTGAGCTCTGGCCCCCAGGCCTGACCGGCAAGGCATGCCGGGGGACATCAGCCCTGGTCTGGACACTGTCCAAGGCCTGAGCTCTCTGCCCAGTCCCTTGGAGCACCCACCTCGGACCAGTAGCCGGGCAGAGGAGTAGGCGGCGCCCACAGCATTGCTGATGTAGGCCGCGTACTGGCCGGTGTCCTCCCGGGTGACTGAGACGATCTCCAGGGTGTGTAGGGTCTTCTTGTCGGTCATGCGGATGTGGGCAGAGGCGGTCAGGGGCTGGCCGTCCTTGAACCAGTACAGTGTGGGTGCGGGGTAGCCTGGGCCACGGGAAGGGTGTGGTCAGCTCAGGGCCACCCTCCAATGGGCACTGTGTTCTCCAGATGGGAGACAGGCGAAGCCTGGAGAGGGTCCCTTGAAAGCCCCTGTGCTGCCAGGGACCCAGGCAGCAGGCATGTGTCGTCACGTAACCTCTGCTGGCCAGTCTCCTCCCGATCGTGGCTGACAGGGAACAGCTCCCCGGCCTCCACCCTGCCATGGCAGTGCCCCTGCCCACCCTCCCTCTCACCTTTCACCTTGAGCTGGAACTTGGCCAGGCGTGTGCCAGGGGCCACCTGGAGGTCTTTCAGCTCCTCCACCACCTGGGGCAGCTGCCCCTCGTCCGTGGTCGACTCTGTTCCCTCTTGCTCCCGGCTGGCAGGGGGAACGGAAAATGAGGTGGCTATGCAGGGGTGCAGCAGGGTGACTTCTGAGGCTCCCTGTTTGCTAAACCAATGGACAGCAGGACAGGAGACTCCCAAGGCCTGACTGAAGGCTCCAGGATTTGAATTCTGCCACCCGCCCCCTAAGCCTGGCGCCATCACTGCCCAGTCTCCAGGCACGGCCCCTACCTGGACAGGTAGCCTTGGGCGCTGAAGTACGACGAGGTCTCCGTGGCGTCAGCTGCAGTTTCGTAGTCTGTGCTTGTCACTGGGGGAGGAAGAGCGTAGCTGGAGCAAGGCTTGCCACCCAACTGCCTGGGCACATGGCCCTGCACCGGGAGCCCTCGGCCCCCTGAGGTCCTGAGCACGCAGCTTGCTGGGAGCCACAGCCACCCGGAGCCAGGACGCCGTGCAGGGACCAGTCGTGTTGTGGCCTCCCCACCCCTGTAGTCCAGGCCTGTAACTAACCACGAGCCTCTGCGACCCGACAGACTGTGAATACTGGATGACGCAGAGGCTTCCTCGGTGACACAGTGACAGTGGTAGAGACTTCCAGTTCCACCCTACTGGGGACCAAGGGAATGAAGCAACACAGGCCTCAGCACCAGCAGCTGGGGGCTTGCATTTCTAGGCAAGGAGGAGTGACAGGGACTGGACTTGCCCTCTGTTCCGGACTGGAGATTTGCGTCCCCTCGAAATTCTTACGCTAAAATATTAGCTCCCAACAGACGGTGTCAGGAGGCGGGGTCTTTGGGAGGTGATAGGTCATGAGAGTGGAGCCCCCAAGAATGAGATTAGCGCCCTTATAAAAGGGACCTCGGAGCCCCTCACACTCTGTATGGCGAATCCTCACGCGGCGCGGTATCTTTTCTTCTGCAATATCTGATCTGCTATTAGTCCCATCACTGTATTTTATATCCCTAGAAGTTCTATTCGAGTCTTTTAAAAATATTCTACATCTGTACTTAACTTTTTGAACACACGGAAAATAATTCTCATAACTGTTTTTATTTATCTATTGACTTATTAGATGGGTTCTCACTGTTTTGCCCAGGCTGAGCTCAAACTCACAATCCTCCCACCTCAGCCTCCCAGGTAAGTAGCTGGCACTGCATGTCACCGAGCCCTAATACCTGTTTTAGTGCTCTCTGCCAGTTCTAACATCAGGGATGGTTTTTCATTTTTATTTCATTTTATTTTAGAGACGGGGTCTTGCTCTGTAACCCAGGCTGGAGTGCAGTGGTGCGATCATAGCTCACTGTAGCCTTGAACTCCTGGGCTCAAGTGAACCTCTCACCTCAGCCTCCTAAGTAGCTGAGACTACAGAAATGCACCAACACACCTGGCTAATCTTCCTTATTTTTTGCAGAGACAGGGTCTTGCTATGTTGCCCAGGCTGGTCTCAAACTCCTATCTTCAAGTGATCCTCCTGCCTCAGCCTCCAGAAGCACAGGGATTACAGGTGTGAGCCACCATGCCTGGCTGGAGTTGGTTTTGATTGATTGATTTTTCTCCACATTATGGGTCATATTTTTATGCCCTCTTGCATGTCTGATGATCTTTGATGGGATGCTTGACATTATGGGTTTGACCCTGTCGGGAGCTGGATGGTTTTTATGTCTACAGACACAACATATCTGCGAAAGAAACGGTGAGAAGGTCCGTCTGCCACCCAGAAGCAGGCCCTCACCAGAACCCAACCACGCTGCACCCTGATCTCAGGTTTCCAGACTCCAGAAATAAATTTCTGTTGTTTATAAGCCACCCAGTCCATGGGGCTTTATTAGAGCCACCCAAAATGACTAAGGCACCTTCCCACCTAAAACAGTTGAAAAAAAGACAAAATACATGAAACAATGGTCTCCGAGTAACTGGACATTAAACAAATAAAGGATACTCATCTCTTAAAGATAGGAAGTAAAGGTGAGCCCTAGGATTGCCTCAACTTCCTGCCTTGTATTTCCAGGCCCAGGAAGGGGAAACCGAGGCAGAGTCAGGCAAACTCCTTGAGCTTAGGAGGGGAAGCTGAGAGTCCTGCAGGACAGCTGGTATTCACAGGACAGAGGACTGGAGAGAAAGCTGCACAGAGAGGGGACTCCCCCAAGGTTCAGCAGAATGCTGAGCGGCGTACGCACGTGGGGAGAGGATTGGAGGAAAGCACCGGGCGCAGGGCCTGCTTCCACCAGTCCGACTGGACAGGCTCACAGCTCACAGGGCACTGACTACGGTACTCGGGAAAGCTCTCGCCTCTGGAGTGGGGAATACTAGCGCAGACCGAGCCGAGCGCTGCTCTGGACTCACCACGGGAATCACAAAAGCCAGACCCGAAAGTAACAATAAAACTGCTTCTAAGTATCTTAACTGGATCCCTGAACAAAGCTCAGGAAAATCTGTAGAAATATAAAATATTCCCATAGGGTAAAACTCACAATGTCAAGCATCCAATCGAAGATCACCAGACATGCAAAGAGGCAGGAAAACACGACCCACAAAGTGGAGAATAATCAACTGAAACCCCCCAAACTGACTGACGTTAGAATTGGCAGAGGAGGACACAAAATCAGGTATTAGAATTGTATTCTCTGCACTCAAAAACTTAGGTAGAGACATAACAATATATAAGAAAGACTTAAGTAGAACTTACAGAAACAAAAACATACAATTAATTGGATTAATAGATTAGATATTATAGAAAAAAGATAGTGAATGTAACAACACAGCAGTAGAAACTATGCAAAATGAAATATACGGAGAAAAAAAGAATTTTAGAAAGTTAAAAGAGCACGACTTCACGTGGCTTATTACATGTAACTAAAGTCCACAACTGAGCAGTAGCAGAAAAAATATTTGAAGAAATAATGGCCACGAAAATTTCGAACTTAATGAAAGCAATAAACTCACTGTTCTGAAAAGTTCAGTGAAGTCCAAGCACAAAGAACACAAAGAAAAGCATACCAAAGCACCTCACAATCAAATTAATCATTAATTATTGGTTAAAAAAATCTTTAAAAAAATATCTAGAGACCTTTTGTGCAGAATGTGACAAACCAATCGTAAATTGCATATGAAAATGCAAGGGACCCAGCACGGGCATAACAGTCTTGAACAAACAAACTTGGAGGATGCATGCTCCCAACTTCCAAACTCAATAGAGAGCTACCGTGACCAGGACAGGGTGGTGCTGACGTAATTACAGACATTCAGATCAATGCAATAGAATTGAGAGTCCCTAAGTAAACCCGTACATTCCAAGGAAATTAGCTTTTGACAAGAATTTCAAGACAATTCAATGACAAAATAGTCTTTCAACAAACGGTGCTGGGACAACTAGGTATTCATATTAAAAGAATAAATTTGGACCCTTACCTCACACTATATACAAAAAATAACTGAAAATGGATCAAAGACCTACATGTAAGAGCTACTATAAGCACAGGTGTAATCTTTACAACCTTGGATTAGGCAATGGTTTCTTAGAAATGACAAATAAAGCACAAGCAGCCAAAGAAAAAGTGGATAAATAGGATTTTGTTAAAATTTAAAACTTCTGTGCCTCAAAGAACTCTTTCAAGAAAGTAAAAAGACAGCCCACAGAATGAGAAAATATTTGAAAATCCTGTATCTGATAAAGATCTCAGATCATGAATACATGAACAACTCTTACAACTCAAAAATAAAAAAGACAACCCCATTTAAGAATGGGAGGAGGATTTGAGTAGCTACTTCTCCAACGCAGAAAGACACACGGTAAGTGCATGAGAAGAGGCCCAACATCACTAGTCAGCGGGAAGCACAAACCAAAGCCGCAACGAGACGTTGCCTCACACCCGTTAGGACGGCCGTGATCATAACGGTGAGCGATGACAAGCCCTAGCAACGATGCGGAGAAACTGGAACCTTTGTACGTCGCTGACAGGAATGTGCAGAATGGAGCAGCTGCTGTGGGAGAGTGTGGCAGCTCCTCGAAAAGTGGAATGGAATTACCACATAATCCAGCAACTCCACTGCCAGGTACACACCCGAGAAAATGAAAAACACGCTCACACAAAAACTTGTACGCAAATGTTCACACAGCATTATTCATAATGGCCAGTCACTGGATAAACATCATGCAATTAATGTATAAATACTCCAAATACAATGGAAGATTTTTCAGCCATAAAAACGTATAAAATAATAATATAAGCCATGGCACGGAGGGGCCTTGAAAACATTACGCTCAGTGGAAGAAGTCAGACACAGATGGCCGTGGCGTTGTAGGATTCCATTTACAGGAAATGTCCAGGATAGGCAAATCCAGAGAGACAGAAAGTAGACCAGTAATTTCTATGGCTGAGGGGAAGAAGAGTGGGGAGTGACTGCTAATGGTTTCTTTTTGGGGAAGATGTGAATATTCTGGAATAAGATATTCCTGAACATACTATTAGACAGTGGTGATGGTTGCACAACTTTGTAAACACACTAAAAACCACCATGTGTACATTTTTAAATGGTGACTTTTATGATCTGGAGATTGAATATCTAAAAAATGTAAAATCCCTATACAGAAAATAACTTTTGTACAGAGATTCAAAGATAAGAATGACATCTGATTTCTCCTCAGAAATAATGCAAGCTAGAAAACAGTGGAGCAACATCTTTCAAGTATGGAAAGAAAAAAAAACTGCCCTAGCAAAAATATCATTCAAAAACAAGAGTGGAAAAAGACATTTTCAGATGTACAAAAGCTGAAAAAAATTCCAGTGTGTCCACACTACAAGAAATGTTAAAAGATGTCCTTCAGACAGAAAGAAAATGATACCAGATGGAAATCAAGATCTACACAACAGAAAGAAGAGCTTGGACATGGAGCTACATGGGGAAATACACAAGGTCTTTCCATATTAAAGATCCCTTGTCCCTGTCCTTACAGCTGCCTCACACATTAGCTGACAGTCTGTGACCATGTGCCCGGCCTGGTGTATTAGATGCTTTACCTGAATCCACTCACTTAACCCTCACACCTGGGCCATGAGATCATTTCCACGATCTCCATTTTCCAGATGGGGAAGCTGAGGCATTGAGAGATAAAATGGCTTGTCCCCATCACAAAGCCGGCAAGTGGCAGAGCCGGAATCTGAATGTGACTCGCAACACGCCTACCGCCAACTAGGTATCTGACAAGTTCATTCGATTTTGACATCCACCACCCAGAGTTGGCACCGATCCCACATGGTAAAGGGCTCAGCTCTCCGAAGATTGTCCCCACTTAAGAGCCAGCTGTGAGTCCCAGGTTGCCACCCACCTTTCTGACCGACTGGCTACAGATCAGAGGCTCCTGTACCCCACCTGTGTTCGGTGATTTGCTAGAACTCACACAACTCAGCAAAGCGCTTTGCTCACGATCACTGGTGTGTTAGGAAGGACCTAACTCAGGAACAGCAGACGAAGAGACAGGCTGGGCCAGGCATGAGGGAGAGATGCAGAGTGGCTGTGCCCTCCCTGGTGCACCAGCGCCTCCACGTGCTCGCTGAGCTGGACGCTCCCTGACCCCTGCAGGGCGTGGGCAGGATCGATGATCGAACCAATGGCAGCAGCCCCTTCCCTCCCCAGAGGATGGGGATGGAGCTGAACATCTCGGGCTTTCGACCAAGGCTGGTCTTTCTGGCAACCAGCTCTCACCCTGACGCTATCTGGGGGCCCACCAAGAGTGGCCTCATTAGAACATAAGATGCTCCTGTCACCCAGGAAATTCCAATGGATTTGGGAGCTCTGTGTCAGGAACTGGGGACAAAGATCAAACATGAATTTCTCATGATGACACAGTGCACCATCCACCATGCCCCTGAGCTTCTCCTTGAGAGGCTTCTGCATCCCGCCATCTGACATCTCCTCACAGGACACTACGGGTGGCTGGGGTAGGCTGGGTTCCCCCTTCCTGCCCCTCGCCTCGCCCCATTACCTAAGGTCTACTTCCAAATATTTCTGGTCCTCTCCTCAGCCTGGAGGCCTCTCAAAGGGACGAGATCCCTCTGCATGCCCCCCATCCCCAAGGAGCTCCAGTGGGGGGCCTGGTCTTGGCCCTAGCTCCCAGGGAGTTCTCCACCAGGCAGAAGAAGACACTGAGGCCCCAAATCCTTTCTGACCTGAGGCAAATGCTCTCTGGACCACCCTCCAGCCACAATACCGCCCACCCTGGAGACACCAAACCAGACAGCAGACTCACAGTCCACTCGGAGCTCAGCCTTGGTGGAGGATACACCCACGCTGTTCTCGGCCAGGCAGCGGTAGACACCCATGTCTGCAGGCACCACCGCTGTGATGATGAGCTGGTGGCCACCCTGCTGGTCCTCATTGATCATGTAGTGGTCGTCCTCCTCCAACAGCTTCCCGTCCTTGAACCAGCGCACACCAGGCAGGGGCTGGCCAGTCACCACACAGTCAAAGCTCACAGGATACCCATCCTGCACTTCTTGGTTCTGCAGCTCAGTCAGGAACACCGGGGCTACGACAGACAGGCAGGGCATGCGGCGAGCTAGCCCAGGTCACAGCGATCACAGCCAGCTGCCACACATATGCAAGTCCCCACCAAAAGGCTGGTTTGACACACACGCTCTGCATAGCAAGCATTCCTGTGGGAGCGTCTGCAGACCCTGACAGAATGGTGTCTGTCTGCTACGCCTCTCCCTCTCCCTCTTCCTTGTTCTCTGAGAATTCTCTCTTTTCCAGCTTGATTCCCAAACTACTATGAGGCAAGAGGGATAGACAACTGGAAACACAGAGGAAAAGGGAGACAAAGCAAAGATCAAGGCTGTGTGGGCTGGGAGTCCAGGAGGAGCAGGTGTGGAATTTGAAACAAGGGAGTGGCTCAAAATTGGAAAGAAGTTTTAAGAGATGATGCTGTCGGTCATTTATTATACTCTCTTTAACATTCTTAGGGAGATACAAGTAAATTCTAGCATGGCTTTTCAATTACTCTTAGAAGCTGGGACTGGAAATCGTATACAGACTGGACCATGAGAATCCCCATGTTTTATACGGGTTATACCTCAAAGGCTCATGAGAAAAATCTAGAAAGTAAGTGCAATCGTCCTTGAACAACATGTATTTAATATTTGAACTGCATAGGTTCACGTATATGCAGATAGTTTTCAACCATAGTGGATATCAAAATATAGTACTTGTGGGATTCAAAACCCACATATGTAGATGGCTGACTTTGTACATGCAAGTTCTGAAGGGTCAACTTTGGGACTTGGGTACATGCGGATTTGGGTATCTGCAAGGATTCTGGAACCAATCCTCCATATATACTGAGGGACAACCGTATTTGCGGTTCCATTTCTTAGGTGTGAAAGCAGAGGTTCAGAGACACGGAGTAGCTTTCCCCAAAACACAAAGCTAGTAGGACAGAGGCAGAAACCAAGTTCAGCTCTGCTGAGCCCCCAGGTTAGAGCTTTCCACACTGCAGCCGGCTGCACCTACAAAGAGTCTGGTGCCGGGGCACAGGGAACCCCTTGAGCTTTCTGCTGCCTCTGGACCCCAGCTCCCACCCGGCCGAGGCAGCATGCAGACTCACCGGCAGCATCAGAGGGCAGCAAGCTGGACACTGGCTCCTGGGGCGCCGCAGGGGTGGGGGCCACCTTGCCAATGCGCATCTCCACCCCCCGGGGCCCCTGCTCCATGAGGCTGATCTCCACCCCGATGCCCAGCGTGGCAAACATCTCCTGGAAGCGCGTGACTGCCCGGTGGGCCTCGGGGAGTGTCTCAAAGCGGATGCAGACAAAATGCTCGTCTTCGCGGTACGTCTGCCAGTCCACGGGCTCCTCCGGCTCTGCGGGGCCCTCGTCAGCGCTGAGGAAGAGCTCCTCGTCCGAAACCTCAGCCGGGCCCTTGGTACGGAAGAGCCGGTGTAGCCTTCGGGCGGCCCGGCGGAAGGCGTCGTCCAGCTCACCCCCTGATGAGCTCTCGGCCTCGCTCTCTGTCCCGCTGACCACCACGCAGGCACTGTGGGCCACCTGGCCAAACTTGTTGCTCACCTGACAGGTGTAGCAGCCAGCATCAGCACGGCCCACACCGGTGACCAGCAAAGAGCAGGTACCATCCCCAAGCTGGTCGATGTGGTGGTGTCGCCCATCGGTCAGCTCCATGCCATCCTTCAGCCAACAGGCCCGCACATCTGCCTTGCTGGCCACCACACACTCCAGCCGCAGGGCGTCTCCCACCTGTGCCTCAGTGTCCCCAAACGTGCGGGAGAACACTGGCCCTTCCTGCTGCTTCATCTCCTTCCGGACCTTGTAGCCCTTAAAGGCAGCCTGGATCTTCACGGCCGCCTTGTCCATGGAGGGTTCACCCAGCTCCTTGGCACTGAGGTCTCCCTGTGCTGGGTACATGGCAGGCAGCTGCTCCTGCAGCTTCTTTGGCTTCAGGGAGGGGGCTTCTGGGGCCTCAACCTATGGACACAGGGCCTGATGTCACGGTACGGTAGGGAAACTGAGGCCAGGAATAGGGAAAGGACTGGTGCAGGGACACACACGGGGAGGGGCCGGCTCCAGGTCTTGCTCTGGCACACCACTCTGTCTCCCACCCACTGTCAACTGCACTAGGCCCACCCGGATGCTGATGGCAACTGTGGCTACCATAAAACAAGCCCACCTCCCACAAACTGCTATACACAGTAACCCACATGTGGCAAACAGGGCTGTGAGGATCACCACAAAGAGTTCACTTCCAGATCTTCAGGGAAAAGTTTTAACAGCCAGGTAGGGTGGGGTAGATGGATGGTAGATGGGTAGACAGGTACATGGATGGGTGGATGGATGGATGGATGAATGCATGGTTGAATGGGTGAACAGGAGGACGAATGGATTAATGGTTGGGTGGATGGTTGGTGGATGGATGGATAGATGGAAGAACAGATAGATGATAGATAATGGATGACTGGATGGATGGATGGACGGAGAGTTGGATGATAGATGGTGGATGGAAAATGGATGGTTGTATGGGAAGATGGGTAGGTAAACAGGTTGACAGATAAATAAAAGAACAGGTAAACAAATACAGGAATGGATCACAAATGAATAGGTGGATGGAAGATGAATGATGGGTGAATGGATAACGAGTGGTGAATAAATGGATGGATGGACGATAGATTGTTGTATGTTTGTGTGGGTGGATAAACAGGTTGACACATAAATGGATAAACAGGTGAACAGGCACAGGAAGGGTAGATGGATGGTAAATGGGTGGGTACATGAATGCATAGTGCATAAACGATGGATGGATGCATGAAGGGATGGATGGTGGATAATGGATGGATGGATAAATGTCGGATGAGTGGATAGATGAATAGACGGATGAATGGGGGCATCACTGGACAAATAGAAGGATGGTGGATGGATGATGGATGAACAGATGGAAGGAAGGATAGAAGCATGCATGGATAGATAGAAAGGAGAAAAGAAAAACGCATATATGAATGGATGGATAATAGATTAGTGGACAGATGAACAGACAAAAGGAAGAAAGATAGATGGATGCAAGGATGGATGAATGATGACTGAATAATAGATGGAAGGAAGTACGGATGGACTGATGAATGGATGTGTGGGCAGAGGATGAATTAACAGGTGAAAGAAAAGAAGGACGGATGGATGAATGGGTGGAAGAAGAAAGAATGGCTGCATGGAAAAAGAAATAGTGGATGGACAAAAGGAAGAATGTATGGGTGGATAGAAAGATGGATGTATGCACAGATGGATGGATGGAAGAATGGAAAGAAGGATGAAAGAATGGATATATGCATGGATAGATGGAAGGAAGGATGGACACAAAGATGGATGGAGGGATAAAAGAAAGGATGGATAGATGGAAGAGGGAAGAAAGGAAGGAAGGAAGAAGGAACATAGGCATGGATGGAAGAAAGGAAGGAAGGCTGTGTGAATGGAAGGAAGGAAGAATAGATAGATTGACAGAAGGATGGATGGATGGATGAATGGAAAAAAGGAAGGATGGTTAGATGGATAGTGAAGGTCTCAGACCTCTCCTTGCAGATCAACTCGGGGCTCACCTTGCTGGCCAGTGGTGAGGTGCCAGGCTTCCCAGCCTTCTTGAGGTAGGCAACCAGGGAAGGGGTCCCCGCCCGGGACTCATCGTCAGAGCTGGTGTGTGAAAGGTCAGCCTCTCCAGTGCGCGCCAACTCATCGGCCGTGGAGTAGTCCTCGGAGAGGTCAGGGGCTGCCTCCTCTGCTTCCTGTCTCGGGCGCGGTGAGCGGCCATCCTCCTCGGGCAGCTCACTGATGGAGTCTAGCGTGGGCTCGCGGCTCATGCGACGCTTCCGGGCCAGGGCCTCCCACAGCAGGTGCAGATCACCCTCCTGGGCCGCCTCGGGGGGCAGGCTGGGCTGCGGGGGGGCCTCATCCCCAGAGCCCGGGCTCAGCACCACTGAGGAGGGCAGGAGACTAGTCAGCTGGCCAGGACAGAGCTGCCACACCAGGCCAACCTTGGCTACAGACTGGTACGTGGACCAGGCTGTGGCCTCACTAGACCTCTGCTCCCCGCCTGGCACTAGATACTTCTGGCAGCACAATCTTTGTAAGTCTTAGAGAGGCTCTCAGCCTCAACCCCCCAACATTGAGTGGGGTCTCAGTCTACCTCCTGTACAGGGAATGTTAGGACTCTGTAAAGTCAAACTGGGCTTATTTTAGCCCTTCCTGGCCCTGCTGCTGGGGTAGGAGACCTAGACCCACATGGGAGCCAGACACTGCCCAGGAGGCACCCAAGCCAGGCTCAGAGTGCAGGGCGGAGAGAGTGTGGGGAGGGACTAAGCACTGGGGCAGGGAGGGGCCGGACTCAGAGTACAGGGGGCTTCAGTGTACATGGGGACCAGAACGGGGGAACTATGGGCTGCGTCTGCTAGCACGCCATTCAGGAAGGGGGAGGCCAGCCTAAGCCACTGAGGCTCGGCAACGTGGGGCCCACTGCTTCTCCTCACCAAGCTTGTCCCCCTGGATCTGACACGGGGCCCCCAAGAGGACCCTCAGCCCTCCCGAGAGAGAGCTGAGGAGGAAGGCTGGGCCACACCCCCACACCCCGCGGCTCCCCATCCCAGAACTCAAGAGGGTGAGGACATACCCTGGAACGTGGCAGCAGGGCAGGCAGAACCCTGGGCAGGGACGCAGCGGTACTCGCCCTGGTCTTCCGCCGTGAAGGCTCTGATCATCAGCATCTGTCGCTTTCCCTGGGAGACTACCTCGAAGTGCCCACTCGGCTGGATACGCTCCGTCCCCCTGTGCCAGATGACCTCGCCGGCCTCAGCTGCCACCTCAAGCTCCAAACAGACGTCCTCGCCGTCCACTGCCTGCCGGGTCTCGGGGGCCGAGGGCGCAGGAGGCGTGGGCATCGGCGGCTCTGTGGGGAAACAGCGTCCATGGATGCTGAACAGGCCACATCAGCAAAGACGCATCCCAGGGTCCAGGCCCATCCCTCCCTAGACTCCCGTCCTCCGGCTCAGGGACGCTGCGAATGCGCCAGGCCTGAGGGTGGCCACTCACCGAGCCGCACAGTCTGGGGCAGGTACACTGGCTCCCCAGCGCCCGCCGGGCCCACAGCTGCCACACGGAAGCGGTAGGACTCCCCAGGGGCCAGGCCGTCCACCGCGCACTCAGGCCCAGGCACCAGTTCATGGCACAGCCGCCACTGGCCTGTGGCCCCCTCCTTCACCTCCACACGATAGCCACGAAGACCACCACCTCCATCGCTTGTGGGCGCCGCCCATGACAGCGTCACAGAGTGGCTGCTGCGGCCCACAACCTCAGCATCCTCTGGGGGATCAGGGAGGCCTGCAGGGCAGAGGCATTGCTCAGTGCAGCAGCTCCTGGCGGCACCCACTGGCACCTTCAGCCCCTCCGGTGGCCCCAGGGTCTGACACTGGATGCAGAGCAAGTGCGGGTGTGGTCCACCTCCCAGGCCTGTACACACTGTGCCAGGGGCCCAGCCTGTTTCAGGGATGAGGGACATTGCCAAAATCCCCGTGGCACTTGGGTATTGCAGGGAGACTGCGTGCTCAGAGCCTACCCAGCAAGGGGGGCCATGGAGAGCCCACAGCAGTCTCTGGGGCTAGAACCCCTCCTTCCTCCTGTGCCCCCAGGCTGGGCTCAGGTCTGCACTGAGTAGAGAGGAGGGAGCCCCCAGGGCTGGGGGCTCACACATGAACACACCTGGCCGGCACTGCCCTCCCAGTCAGGGCCCACACGCCGACGGACAGGGCCAACCGCCAAGTTCTCCAGTCAGACAAATCCGCACAGGACCTAGCCCTGGACAGTCACCCACCCACCCGGGAGCTCTGCAGGTGGGTCGTCCCCCAGACCCGACCTGCAGGACAAGGGCTTCGCCAACCACGCACCCAGCACGGTGAGTCGCGCGGAAACCACAGCGTCGCGGCAGGCAAAGGTGACCTCCCCTGCGTGGTGTGGCCGGGCTCTGCGCAGCAGGAGGGTGTGGTGGCTGCCGTCGGCGGTGACCGTCCAGTCGACGTCGTCCGGCTGGACCACGGCCCCATTGATATACCAGGACGCTTCGCCCACGGGAACCGCCTCGCTGAGCATGCAGCTGAAGCTGGCCTGCGCCCCGGCGAGCACCGCCGAGTCCCGTGGGGCCTCCAGGACCTGCAGGCGCCAGCCTGTCGGGTTGGGGTGCCTGAGTGAGCACGGGGGTGGAGGAGGGGCTCTGGAGGAGGAGCTCAAGACCCACACCCTCCCCACCCGCCCCCAGCAGGGTCGGCTGGGAGGGGTCTGAGAGACACCCCCCTCCAGGCTGCGCAGAGCTCGGGTGGGCAGGGCCTCTGGGACCGCCCGCTCACCGCCCTCCGCCCCCCTGCTGCGCAAGGGGCTCAGACAGAGACCTACCCCACTCTGCAGCCCCCAAGCCCCGCACCCACTGAGGCCAGCCCAGCCTCCTGTGGGAGGGGTCCCAGCGCGGTCACCTCTGACCGTGAGGAAGGCAGACGTCACCATGTCCCCGGCCAGGAAGGTCACGCGGCAGCTGTCCTGCGGCCGCAGGTTTTTGAGCAGCAGCAGGTGCCGCAGGCCGTCCTCGAGGTAGACCACCTCGGCGTTCTCAGAGGTGCGCACGGGTTCGTCGTCCAGCAGCCAGGTGTGCGCGGCCACCTCGGGCCGGGATAGTCGGCACTCGAACAGTGCCTCGCCGCCCTCGGGCGCCTCCACGTTCTCCAGCCCACGCACCACTGTGTTCTTGGCTGCGGAGAGAAGGAGGCTCAGGGCGCGCCAGTGTCTCCAGGCCCCCCCCAAACACTGTCCCTTGCAAGAGTCCAGAACACTACAAAAGGCCAAACAAAACGCACCTCCCCAGCGACCGCCAGGAGGGCAGCGCTCAGCGCCCACCTTGGAGCCGTCCGCATGCGCCTCCGCGGTCACCCCCCACGCCCTGCCCACCCTGCGCCGGCACCTCCCATCAGCACCGGGCTCCTGATCTCACAGGTGAGGAACCTGGCAGACTAGAAACTGGGCACCGCACAACCGGGCTCAAACCTGGCCGTGAGGCTCGGAGCTGGGCTCTGTACGCGCTGCCCTGGCTGCAGCTGCGGCGTCTGGAAACCCGGACCCCGCAAAGAGCACTGCCAGAGGTGCTGCTGCCGCTCCTGGAATGCCTCGCTCACACTCACGCTGACCAGAGGCCTCCTCCGAAATCCACGCCCCCCCCAATTCTGTGCATTTCACCTGGACCAGTCTAATAATTGGCCACGCACTTCTCAGGAAGCCACAAGCTCAACGACTGGACACGCCCTGCCTAGCAACAGCTCAGTTCCTGGCACAGCGAGCTTGCCACCTCCCAGGGCCTGTTCCCTCCGGAATGGCCACCTGCATCACAGCCCCGGCTGTCACCACCTGCCGTTCTACCGTATTGCAAAGCCGCGCCAGAGCTGTGCCAGGCCTGGGGCTGTCCGCCAGGCGGCCTCACCTTGCACTTGCAGCAGGGCCACCACACGTGTGCCCGCAGCCTCGCAAGAATAGATGCCACTGTCACAGGGCAAGGCCGGCCTGAAGATCAGCCTGGCCACGTTCCAGTCCTGCTCTATGATGACACGGTGCCCATCCGCGCACACCGCCCGCTCGTCCATCTTCCACGTCGCCTGCACGGGCAGTGAGTACTGGCAGAGGAGCTCGGCCGAGCCGCCCTCCTCCACGGCCAGGTCCTGCATGGCACTGACCACCTCCACCACGGGATCTGTCAGCCAACACGCCGGACACATGTCAGCCCTCAGAAGCAGGGCCACCACGGCCCTCCCGCCCTCGGCTTGCGGCATTAGCAGCTTCAGCGGCGGCAGCAAGCACCCAGGGGCACCCACCACAGCAGCCAGGGGCCGTCCATGCTGGACACACCTCACCCTGCCCGTGGCGGGTAGCACAGTTGGGCTTGTTCTCTGTCCAGCTGGGCCCTCCTGGCCCCCTCTGTCCCCACCTCCCTCTGGCCCAGGGCACATTGCCCCAGCAGGGACACCCCCACCAAGGTCTCCCCGCGAAGGCCCTCAGGCCCTAGCTCGGGACCCAGAACCTCAGCCCAGCTCGCCCCTCTCCAGGGACTTTGCTGCCCACCTTCGGGCCCCCATCCCATCTCCACTTGTCAAAGTCCTACTCAACGAATGGTTGTTCGCCCTGGAACTCGGGTAAACCTTCCATGTTTTCTACGACAGCACATGGGGCAAAGGCACCACACGAAGCCACCGGGAGGGGCTCCCCGCATGGCCGGTCTTTCCCAGAAGGGCACGAGCCCGCACTGAGCCCACAGCAGGGGAAGCGGGTGCAAGCAGGGACGGGCCGGGCAGGGGCCGCTCCTGCCTGCACAGGGGACTGTGCTTCGTGGCTGGGCGCATGTGGCCATGGGGTTGGTCTCCAGCTAAACTGCTCCCCAAGCCCGGACTTCTCATCCAGGAAGCAGGACAAGGGTCCGCCCACGGTGCCCACCTGGGCCGTCCTAGGCAACCACTATGCACGGAGGGATGCCCGGTCCGCGGCCGTGGGGGCCAGTCCCAGGGACTTGTGCCACACAGGAGCCCACAGGAAGCATATATGGAAAGCAGAGGCAGAAGTGCCAGCTTGGGAGGGTCCCATCGGCCAATACCTTTGACCAACAGCTTGGCCGTGGAGACCAGGGGCCCCGCGTGGAAGGTGACGGTGCCTGAGTCTGCCACCCCCAGGCCTGAGAGCATGAGGGAGTGAAAGGTCCCACCACGCACAGCAATGGCGCTCTCAGGGCTGTCCTGCAGCAGGGTCCCATCCAGCCACCAGCGAGCCTCCGGCCCACCCGCACGAGACACCTCGCAGGAGAACGTGGCCACCTCCCCTGCGAAGACGTCCACGTTCTGCAAGCCACGTACCAGGCACAGCGCTGCCTCTGCACAACAGGGCGAGAAGGAGGGCTGGGCTGGGCTGGGCCACCCTGGGGTCTTGGGACTGGGCCACGATGGGGCTTACCAATGAGGGGTGTGGTACAATAATGGAGTTGGTCTTGGTCCCTGGTTGCTGGCACACAGCTCCTAAAACCCTCTGAATTTCCCGGAGTAAGAGGAGTATCTTTCGTTATGCAGAATGAGCCCCTTTGACCTCACCTGGGTTCATGCTGTGAGGTTACTCAGCGGGGCTTCTGCATAGCTTCAGGAAGGGTTGGTCACCAGAAAGACCAAAAGTTTAGAGGGCTGACAGTCTCCACCCTACCCACCAACCTCTGGGAAAAGGAGAGGGGCCAGAGGTTAATTATGCTCCACACAAATTCCTTCTGGAGGCTGGACGCGTTCCCAGGCTGTGCACACGGCGGTGCTGGAGGACGGCGCGCCCAGGGAGGACACGGAGGGTCGGAGCCCGCTCCCCCGGTCCCTCGCCCTGTAAATCTCTGCCATCGGGCCGTTCCTAAGTTGTGTCCTTTATAATAACTTGCTGCATGTCGGTGTTTCTCTGAGTTCTGTGAGCCATCCTAGCAAATTAATCAAGCTCAAGGAGAGGGTAGTGGGAGCCCCAATTTATAGCTACACACTCAGAAGTGTGGGTGGCCTGGGACTGCTGCTTGGCGTCTGAAGCGGGGGAAGTCTTGAGGGGCAGGGTTGGTAATTTGTAGGATCTGACTCTAACTCCAGGTAGAAGGCGCCAGAATTAAATTGAATCATGGGTACTCAGTTGCAGCCTCCAGGAGAACACTTAGGAAAAGCCCACGCACATCTGGGCGCGGCAGCGTCCCTGCCGTTGAAGTACAGCAGCAGAGCAGCAGTGAGTGTGCGCTTCTCTACAGCTGGCGTCAGAAGAGGGACCTGCTAGACTAGCTCTGAGGCTAGTCACGGGGGTGGTGGCCACCTGGCCTGGCAGGGTGGCCTAGGGTTGGGGTCTAGAAATCCACCGGGGCCACTGGGCCCACCCTGATCATAGGAGGAGACACCACGGAGACTGGCTCAGCCCCCAGGTACACCCCACACCCCTCAGAACATGCCTGGTTTTACCCACAGGAAGCTGAAGACGTGCACCCTTCTCAGAAGGCGGAATGGACGCGCCCCAGGCTCCATGCCTGAGGCTCTTTCTGGCATTTGGAGCCTTATCTGACCCAGTGTGGGCGAGGAAGGAGAGGCCGCAGGGCCTGCCACTCTAAGAGGGTGAGAAGGGAGCCCTCCATCCCTGGGGGTGTGGAAGCTTATGCTTCTCCCACGCCAAAAGAGCACTTTGTCTAGATGTGCTCTGAAGTCCCCTTGGCTCTAGGCTACCAGGGCCCAAATACCAAGTGGCAACTGCTCCCTGCCCGATCACACAGCAGGGCCTGAGCTCAGGCAGCTTCCCGGACACAGGTGAAGCTGCTGCCTACGCTGTGCCCCCTCCAGTCCTCTTCCCTCCCATCCACCTCTTGGTGGGACCCTCAGGCCACCAATGCCCACAGACCAGTCGAGAGAGGACAGAGCCAAAGGCTTCTTCTACCACCCGCCGCCCTGCAACCTGCTTGCCTCTGAACACGTCCCCACGCCAGCCCGGGAGCCTCCACGCAAAGAAGAGAAACCGTCCACAGCTGGCAAAGCCTGGGCACCTTCACCCCATGGGGCAGAGGGTGAGAGGTGGGTAGGAGGGGAGCCCTTACGGAGATACCAGCCACCTGTCAGGACAGTGCCAGGCAAGGCAGCCCTGCGTCCGCCCCAGCGGGCTCTCCATTGGAAGGAAGGCTCCCCACTCTCTCGCTCAAGTGCACCATCGACACCCCAGCAGCACCCCAACTCTGCCCTGGGCATCTTTCCCAAGTGCACATCCGACTGCCACCTCATCCTGCTCGGCTACCTCTTCGTTCTTGTCGCTAACAAGGTCCCAAGCCCAGCCATCACACCGCCTGCCTGGCACCCATTCACACGCCCATGCTGGGGCCCGGCCCCCGAGGCCATGGCCAGGCATTCGGATATGCCAGCTCACCCAGACTGGGAACGCCTCGCCAGAGAGGGGCTGAAGCACAGCCCAGCTCTATGCTGTGCCCACCCTGGTGACCATACCAGGCCCTTCCTGCCCTGACCCTGCTCAGGACACCTGGAAACGCTCCCTCTTCCTCACTCAATTCAAGGGCACTGGCATCTGGAAACACCCCAGCCCACAGGCCACAGAACTGACTGCATCCGTCTACCCCTGGAGACTCGAGGGTGGGGGGTGGCACCTGGGATGCAGAACATACTCTCTCCATGCACAACTCCCCCCAGCTGAGTGGGGACTCCTGCACTTTGCTCGTACACTTTTGCTCCCCCAGCTGAGTGGGGACTCCCTGAGGGCACACTGCGGCTGGACCATCTTAAGGTCCAGGACTTGGCAAAAGGTAGGGGCTTAAAGGGTTTGTTCAATGTTGAATGAATGGATAGCAGATGGATGGTGGGTGATGGATGGATGAATGGATTGCAGATGGTGAATAGATGAATGGATGGGTGAGTGGATGGATAATAGATGACAGATGAATGGCGGATGGATGGAAACATGGATGGATGGTGGATGGTGAATAGATGAATGGATGGGTGGGTGGAAGTGGGTAGATGGATGGTATACAGGTGAGTGGACGGATGGATAGGTAGGTAGATAGAAGGGTGGATGGATGGTGAACAGGTGAATGGATGAATAGGTGGATGGATGGATGGACAAATGGGTGGATGGACAGATTACAGATGATCGATGTATGGATGGATAATGGATGGACAGGTGGATAGATGATGGATGAATAGAGGGGTGACAGATACATGATGGATAGATGAATGGAGAGTGGATGGAAAAATCATGGGCGTGTGGATGAATAGATGGATAAATGAATGGATGATGGGCGGATGGGGGGACCAGTTTGAGCCCTAGGAGTAGACAGCAAGAGAGGAGCACTCAGGCCAAGATGACCAGATCCAGAGGCAAGGTATGATCCAAGCTGAAGGTTCCTGAAATCCTGTTTGTGCACTTGCCCAAATCTGTATGTGTATCATGGGCAAGCTTTTGCTCCTACACTTTTGAGCCTGTTGGGTGGGCAGACAGTGTGTGAACACGGCCATGTGTGCAGATGTGTACATCTGTATCGTAGGGGAGGCAATTGGAAGGCAGAAATCGGGAAGACCCTGCTTCCACTTTAAGGCCCAAGCCCATGGCTGCTGGGCTCCCCATCTCCCTCTCACAGACAGCTCTAATCCTGGACAGGGCCCCCCACAGCCCTTGGCACTTCTCAAGGTGACCTTCACCAACCCTCCCCCCCCCCCAGTGCCCTCTCTAGTCCATGGCTTTAGTGGCCAGGGGTCAGAAAACTGCCAGCCCCAGACACAATCACTGCTTTAGTCCTGGGTTCTGTCCTCCTGACAGCTGCCAGTGGGTGAGATGCTGTGGTGCCCAGGAAGCAAGGGCCTCCCCGGGCAGCGTGGCCCAGGCGTGTGAGAGGCTGCCCACCTGTGACCTTTAGCTGGGCCTCAGAGCTACACGAGCCCACTTGGAAACTGATGGTTCCAGCATCCTCGAGGGTCACCTGCGGGAGTATGGAGAGACATGCTTGGCCCTGGCAGACCCATCCTCACCGAATGGGGCCCACCCATCTTGCAAGCCCCCAGTGACAGGGGATTATCACCTCCCCAACCCAATCCCCTTGGAAGACCTTCCCGAATGGAGCTGCAACTGGGTGGAGGCAAGTCCCCAGGAGCCCCACCTTGTGCAGGGTGAGCGAGTAGAGGCTGTCCTGCTCCACGGTGATGTCGTTCATCTCGTTGGCCTGCAAGGGCACCCCTCCCAAAGCCCAGTGGGCCTCCTGGCCTGAGGCCCTGGACAGCCGGCACCAGAAGCGGGCATCCTGGCCCTCGCTGAGCTGCACGTCCTGCAGGGGCTCCAGGATGGTCACCTCAGGGGCTGGACACGGGAAGCATAGGCACCAGCCTCAGTGTCTGGGATGGCCCCTCAATCAGCAGAGCCTCCATGTCGCTGGGGTCCACCCCTAAGGACCCCCACCCCAATTCCCAAAGATAAGCACGTGGGAGCCTGTTTTCAGCTCCCCACTCCAGATTCTGGTGGAGTCTGCAGTGTGGACTCTGATGGCTGGTGGGTGAGTGAATGGATAAATGGGTAGATGATGCATGCATGGATGAATGGATAATGGTGGATAGGTGGATGGACAGTGAATGGATGGATGGCGGATGGGAGGATGGGTAAATGGATGAATGGATGGGTGATGTGTGGATGGGACCAATTTCAGAGCTAGTGGAACGGCAGAGATGGAGACGGTGCAGATGTCTGAGGGCTGGGGGTGGGCCACAGTTTGCAGTGGCCTCTTCACCAGGGCCACACTATGGGGACCTAAGCTCCAATACTGTAGGATCCCCTGAGAAGCCCACTACCACCTGCCCCCAGCCTGACTCAGCCCAATGTACCCTGACAGCCCAATCTACCTCCCTGCCAGGTCCCTGCCCCCAAAGGCCAGCACTCTAGCCTGTCTCTGCCCCCAGCCATGCCTGGGCCTGCACATTCTCACCCCACACACAATCTGGGATGGCCCGCCTGCCACGTCCCCAGAGCTGGCTACCTCTGACGGTGAGCTGGGCAGAGGACGTGTGGCTGCCCACGTGGAAGGAGATGGTGCCGGCATCCTCAGGTGTCACACTCTTCAGCCAGAGTGTGTGGATACGGCCATCCTGCACGGCCACCTCTGTCACCTCATTGCTCTGCAGCGGTAGGCCCTGGAGTCGCCACTGCACGTCCGTGGCCCCGGCCCGTGACACCTCGCAGCTGAACTTCACGTCCTCGTCCACCTGCACCTCCGTGTCGACCAGACCCCGAACAATGGTCACCTCAGGCTCTGAGGGGCAGGGCGAGGGGGGACCCTTTACCAGCCAAGTCAAAGCATCCACGCCCCCTCCTCCAGGAAGTCTTCCTGGCTACCTTCACACCCTCTGCTACAGCCCCTATCTGCGCCACATGGCATTTGTCCCCTGAGATGTGCTCCCAAGCATAGCCCCCGTGGTGACACTGAGCTCCTTGGGGGCAGAACCTGGGCTGGGGGCACCTGTCTCCCTGGTCCCCAAGTTCTCTCAGAGGCTCCTGCACCATGTGGCACAGGAATGAGAAGGAAGAGAGCTTGAGACCCAGGGAGGGGAAAGGGCGTGGGTATGGCAGGGAAGGGCTCACCTTTGACCCTGAGGGAGGCCACAGTTTTCTGGCCGCCCACCACGCAGGCGTACTCGCCGGTGTCCTTGGCCTCCAGCCCGCGGACCAGCAGCTCACACGTGGTCCCCTGGCTCCGCATCTCGTACTTGGGGCCCACGCGCAGCTCCACACCCTCCTTCAGCCACTGCACCGTAGCCCCCGGCGTCACCTGGCTGAGCTGACAGCACAGCCGGGCCACGCTGCCTGCTTCCTGCTCCAAGCTCTGCAGCCCCGTCTTGAACTTGGGCCTGGGGGCTGTGGGGACCGGAAAGAACACAGGAAGGGACGCTTAGAGCCAGGAGCTTGCCTCTGGGGAAGCCCCTCCCCGCCTGGCTGCTGCACAGGGTGGGGGATGAGCAGGGCCCGCGGGCAGCTCACCACAGACAGAGAGGGTGGCCGTGCTCTGCGTGTGGCCCGTGTCACAGGTATAGTCACCCGCGTCCTCCGGCTCCACGCCGCGCACCAGCAGCTCGGCAACCGCGCCCTCCTGCACCATCTGGTACTTTGCGCAGGGGAAGAGCTGCAGGGAGCCCTTGCGCCACTCCACGCCCGCACCCAGCCGGCTCAGCTCGCAGCGCAGGCGCGCCGTGCCGCCCTCCGCCACCTCCTGCGCCTCCAGCTCGTGGAGGAAGCTCACGGGCGCGGCTGTGGGGAGGCGGTGGGTGTGAGGGTGCAGGTGGCATCGTGGCGGGGGAGGAGGCCAGGGGCAATCTTACTGGGGAGACGAAACGGCAGGAACTGGGGAACCGCTCAGGTCTAGGGGGCACCCGCTACCAGGAGGGGGCCGTTACCCCAGGGTCGGGGAGGCCCCACAAGGGCACAAGTGCGGGATAGATGACAGAGCCTGGAGCAGACACGGGGGTCTCAGACACCTGAACGGTGCAGCTTGGGGCGGGGAGAGGGTGGGGCCGGAGCCTCAGGGCAGGCCAGACCCGTCCCACGGAGCCCCGTCCCCTCAGCTGGGGCTCCCTCCACGTAGAGCTGTGGCTCCGAGGGTCAGCCCAGAGCACCGGGACTGCTCCGTCCCCTCTGCGCCACCCCACGCCCCAGCGCCTGCGTCTGTGAGAGGGGCCAGCCCAGCCTGGGACCCACCTGTGACGGTGAGTGTGGCGCTGGTGGCCTGGGAGCCGCAGGCGCAGGTGTACTCGCCCGCGTCCTCGCGCCGCAGGTCCTGCAGCACCAGCTCAGCGGTGCAGCCCCGCAGCCGCGGCTCCCTGCGAGCGTCCGCCCCCAGCTCCAGGCCGCCCTTGCTCCAGACCACGGCCGCCGGCTCGGACAGCTCGCAGCGCAGGCGGGCCGCCGAGCCCTCCTCAGCCTGCAGGCTCTGCAGCGGCTCCCGGAACAGCACCTGTGGGGCTGCGGGCAGGCACGGCCGGTTGGAGACCACGCTCTGGCCCCCACTCGGACCCCGGGACACAGCCATGCCCCCTTGTCTCCCCAGGGCAGGGCTGCATCACCCCCCAGATCCAAGGCAGGACCATGTCCCCTTAGACCCTGAGGTGTGGCCGACTCTGTTCCACGAGGCCACACTGGCAGTCAGAGCCAGGGTCTATGGGACCCGCCTCGTTTCCCCTAGAGATGAACGTGAGAATCTCCAGCTGAGAGACCTCAAGGCTCAAATAAGGGTGGCAGAAAGCTGAGTGGATGGGGGAACACAAGAGGGAATCCTGTCCCTACCACAGTGACCGGTGACATGGGGCCATTTGGAGAGAGATCAGGGCAAACCCCAGTGCTGTGACTCGAGAGGAGACAGGACACGGGAAAACAGTGAGAGCCACAGGGGAAATGAGCGACCACAAGGAGAGGGCACTGTGTGGCCCCAGGGCTGGACACATAGTAAGGGCAGACACCCAAATGAGTCCACAAGGCCACACGTGGCTTTTACCCTTGACGGTGAGCGTGGCCGAGGTCCTCTCCTGCCCACACACGCACGAGTACTCCCCGGCATCCGCCACGGCCAGGCCTCGGATCTGCAGCTCACACTGGGTCCCGTCCCGCCTCACGCTGTATCTGTCCCCATCTCTGAGGGTCTCGGGCCCCTTCCTCCACTCCACGGGGGCCGCCTTGCTCAGCTCACACCGCAGGGTGACTGTGGCCCCTTCTGTGGCCTCCTGGTTTTTCACACCTTCTATGAACCTGGCAGGCAGGGCTGCAGAGGACCAAGCAGTCCTTGAGAGCATCAGACTGGAGCACTCTGTGTACAGGACACGGACACCACACACAGCCACGCAAACTGCGAAAGGCCCACGGTGTGAGCGAGTGAGTGAAGGTGCAGACGGTGAGAAAGCAAGCGGCCCAGGCTGAACAGAGAACGCGGGGTGGACGTGAACGTGAAGAGACGTGACAAGGAGATGGGGAGGTGGGAGACGCCCAGAGGACCCCAGTTAGAGGACCAACGACCCAGGCTGCCAACAGGAGTCGTGCCACATCTGGATGCAGAAGCTAGTGATGAGGAGAAAATGTGTACACACCAAGCAACAAGTCAACATGGTCAAATATGGTCTTTACCCTTGACAGTGAGCGTGGCCGAGGTCCTCTCCGGCCCACATGTGCACGAGTACTCCCCAGCATCCGCCACGGCCAGGCCACGGATCTGCAGCTCACACATGGTCCCATCCTGCCGCAGGCTGTACCTGTCCCCATCTCTGAGGATCTGGGATCCCTTTCTCCACTCCACAGAGGCCACCTTGCTCAGCTCACACTGCAGCGTGGCCGTGGCCCCTTCTGTGGCCTCTTCATTCCTCAGACCCTCTGTGAACTTGGCGGGCAGGGCTGGGGGTCAGAAAGACAAGGGCACAATCACACCCTCTGAGCACACAGGAGACACAGGACGTGGACACACAGAGAAGACACAAAACCCACTGGACATGGGCCACGCACTGCTTGTGCTGAGCACAGGCTGCGGATGGTGGCTCTCCTTGGTCCAGCCTGTGCACAAGTCGCAGAGCAGCCAAGAACATAACAGAGAGGATGAGACGCTGCGGATGGAGAGAAGACCAAGACCAAGAGACCAGAACACAAATGGGAGCAGAGAGGTGATGGGCAGCCACCAAACAGCAGTCCACGTGGCCACATGTGGTCTTTACCCCTGACGGTGAGTGTGGCCGAGGTCCTCTCCTGCCCGCACACACATGTGTACTCGCCGGAATCCGCCACGGCCAGGCCACAGATCTGCAGCTCACACCGTGTCCCGTCCCGCCTCGTGCTGTGTCTGTCCCCATCTCTGAGGGTCTCAGGCCCCTTCCTCCACTCCACAGGGGCCACCTTGCTCAGCTCACACCATAGCATCGCTGTGGCCCCTTCTGTGGCCTCCTGGTTTCTCATGTCTTCTATGAATCTGGCAGGCAGGGCTGGGGAGGACCAAACAGTTGCTGAGAACATCAGACTGGATGGCTCTGTGTACAGGATTCGGATACAACACACAGCCACAAAAACTGCCAAAGGACCATGGCACGAATGAGCAAAGGAAAGTACAGATGGTAAGAGAGCACATGGCCCAGGAGGAACAGAGACGACAAAGCGAAGGACGCGACAATGATGACATCTACTGACAAGGAAAAGAGGACACGTACGATACCCAGAGGACCCCAAGTAGAGGATATATGCCCACAGGGTTGCCATAGGAGCTGTGCCACATTGGGAGGCAAGGTGGTGACATGACACAATGCACAGACATCAAGCCACAGGTCCACGTGGCCGCACACAATCTTTACCCCTGACGGTGAGCGTGGCCGAGGTCCTCTCCTCCCCGCACACGCACGAGTACTCCCCGGCATCCGCCGCAGTGAGGCTATGGATCTGGAGCTCACACTCAGCCCCATCCTGCCGCAGGCTGCATCTGTCCCCAGCTCTGAGGCTCTCAGGACCCTTCCTCCACTCCACAGGGGCTGCCTTGCTCAGCTCACACCGCAGTGTGGCTGTGGCCCCTTCCGTGGCCTCCTTGTTTCTGAGTCTTCTGATGAAGTGGGCAGGCAGGGCTAGGAACAGACAGATGGACACAGAGAACATCAGCCTCCCTAGAAGGCGCTGGGGGGCAGAAATGCCCCAAAGGACACAGAATCCCCCAGGACAGAACCCACGGTGGCACTGAGAAGGGAAGCAGGTCGAACACGCTGGTTTCCTGTGGTTCACGCAGCAGCCCAGGAGGCTGGAAGGGATTCCGTGGAGTGATGGGAAGAATGTGGCACAGAGTCGGGGGGACACCACGGAATGAGCAGAAATGGATGGCAGAAGTTCCTAACTGCACACGAGAAGGAGGATCCACTTGTCCATGCAGCATATTTACCCCAGACGGTGAGCGTGGCCGAGGTCCTCTCCTGCCCACACACGCACGAGTACTCCCCGGCATCTGCCATGGTCAGGCCATGGATCTGCAGCTCACACTGGGTCCCGTCCTGCCTCACGCTGTATCTGTCCCCATCTCTGACGGTCTTTGTCCCCTTCCTCCACTCCACAAGGGCTGCCTTGCTCAGCTCACACCACAGTGTGGCCATGGCCCCTTCTGTGGCCTCCTGGTTTCTCATGTCTTCTATGAACCTGGCAGGCAGGGCTGCGAAGGACCAAGCGGTCACTGAGAACATCAGACTGTCTGGAAGACTCTGTGTACAGGACACGGACACCCACACAGAGCCACACAAACTGCCACAGGACCACGGCATGAATGAGCAAATCCACGTACATATGGTGAGGAGCCAAATGGCCGGGAGGAACAGAGCAGAGATAAACATGAACATGAGGATGTCTCTCAGCAAGGAGAAGGGGACGTGGGAGATGCCAGAGGACCCAAGACAGAGGACAGATGCCCACAAGGTCACCACAAGAGCTGTGCCACACTGGGAGGCAGAGGTGATGACAGGGAGACAATGTGTAGACACCAAGGCACGGGTCCATGACCGCACATGATCTTTACCCTTGACGGTGAGCGTGGCCGAGGTCCTCTCCTGCCCACACACGCACGAGTACTCCCCAGCATCCGCCACGGCCAGGCCACGGACCTGCAGCTCACACGTGGTCCCGTCCTGCCTCAGGCTGTACCTGTCCCCATCTCTGAGGGTCTTGGGCCCCTTCCTCCACTCCACGGGGGCCACCTTGCTCAGCTCACACTGTAGCGTGGCCGTGGCCCCTTCTGTGGCCTCTTCATTCCTCAGACCCTCTGTGAACTTGGCGGGCAGGGCTGGGGGCCAGAAAGACAAGGGCACAATCACACCCTCTGAGCACACAGGAGACACAGGACGTGGACACACAGAGAAGACACAAAACCCACTGGACATGAGCCACGTGCAGGGTGTGCCAAGCACAGTCTGTGGCCTGTGGCGTCCCCCAGCCCAAGCTGTGCACCACATGGCTGTGGCCTCCTCGGGCCTCACGTTTATCTGAATCTGGTTGGCAGAGCCAGAGAGGGATGGCAACACAAGGAGATCGGAGGCTCTGCAGAACTTTGGGGGACACAGAATCCAACAGGAATACGTGACTAAACCCGCTCTGGCACAGTGGTGGGAGGGTGGAAGGGATTCCATGGAGTGACAGGTAGAGGGTGACACAGAGATGGAGAGAAAAGATGGGAAGAGTGGAGACAGATGTCCGGAAGTCAGTACTTGGACGCCAGAACAGTTCTGCCTGACCACACGTGGTCTTTACCCCTGACGGTGAGCGTGGCCGAGGTCCGCTCCTGCCCACACACGCACGAGTACTCCCCAGCATCCGCCACGGCCAGGCCACGGACCTGCAGCTCACACGTGGTCCCGTCCTGTCTCAGGCTGTACCTGTTCCCATCTCTGAGGGTCTCGGGCCCCTTCCTCCACTCCACAGAGGCCACCTTGCTCAGCTCACACCGCAGTGTGGCTGTGGCCCCTTCTGTGGCCTCTTGATTTCTCACATCCTCTGTGAATCTGGCGGGAAGGGCTGAGAAGGGCCAAGCAGTCACTGAGAACATCGGATGGTCTGGAGGACTTTGTGTATAGGACATGTAAACACACAAAATGCCACACCAACTGCCCAAAGACCAAGGCAGGACAAGCAAACGAACGTACAGAAGGTGAAGGGCCCAGTGGCCCAGGAGGAACAGAGAACACGAAGGGATGGATGTGAACATAAGGACATCTTCTGACTACGAGAAGGGGAGGTGGGAAATGCCTAGAGGACCCCAGACACAGGACAGACACCACAGGTCACCCCGGGAGCTGTGTCACATTTGCTGGTGGTAGGTGGTGACGCAGACACAGCATGTAGACACCGAGCCACTGGCCCACAAATGATCTTTACCCCTGACAGTGAGCGTGGCCGAGGTCCTCTCCTGCCCACACACGCACAAGTATTCTCCAGTGTCCGCCACGGTCAGGCCTCGGATTTGCAGCTCACACACAGCCTCGTCCTGCCGCAGGCTGTATCTGTCCCCAGCTCTGAGGGTCTTGGGCCCCTTCCTCCACTCCACAGCGGCTGCCTTGCTCAGTTCACACTGCAGCGTGGCTGTGGCCCCTTCTGCGGCCTCCGTGGTCTTCAGATCTTGAATGAATCGAGCAGGAAGGGCTAGGAAGGGTCACATGGACAGAAGCCATCAAACCGTCTGGAATATTGAGGGACACAAGCTCAACATCCAGGAAGGAGACAGCAAGGAGGGCTGCAGGGACACGGAGCACAGCAGATCCAAGACTAACGGCGAGGCCTTCCTGTGCTCCACCTGTGAGGGGCACCTCAGCCCAGAGATGGGCTCCGTTCCTGACCTCTCGCCTTCTCAAAGGGCATCTTGTCCTACATACGACCTGTCATTCCTGAGAAGCAGCAACTTCTTCCAACTTGCAACCCATAGATGCAACAAGGTAATGAACTGACTGCTCTCTCCCTCCCACCCTCCCATCCTGTGACCCTACAGGAGCCACCTCCCAGTCAGACTTCACTGCCCCACTGTCGACGCCCCTCCCTGGCAGGGCTTCCTTCCAGCACTACCCCTGCGTGGACACGCCTGGGCTCACTGCACACCCTCCCGGCCCACACATTCCTGTCCTGACGCAACGGGACCCACACTCCCACCCACCGCCCTGGCTCATGTCACCAGTGGACTGCAGCTGCAGCTTCCACACCATACCTGGCGCTCCATCCTGCCATCCTCTCCTTCCCTACGCACAGCAGAGCGAGAGCTCACCGGTTACGGGCTGCCCGGGCCCACCCGGGCTACACCCTCTTACGGTCTGATTATGTGCCCCTAAAATTCGTATGTTGAAATCCTAATGTCTGGTACCTCAGAGTACCACTATTTAGAGATAAAGCCTTTAGAGTGGTCACTAAGGTAAAATGAGGCCGTCAGGGTGGGCCCTATTCCAGTATGACTGATTTCATTACAAGAAGAGGTGATCAGGACACAGGTGCACACAGAGGGGGCCCCATGTGAAGACACGGGGAGAAGACACCGTCTACAAGCCAAGGCACGAGGTCTCAGAGGGAGCCGGCCTGCCAACACCTCGATCTTCACACTTCTGGTGAGAAAACGATGCAAACTTTTCAGTACCAGGAGTGGGGTGCAGTTCTAACAATGACCTAAGAAAGTGGACGTGGCTTTGGAGCCAGCTAACAGGTAAAGGCTGGAGGACTGTTGGGGTGCATGTCAGAAAAAGCCTAGATTTCTATGAACAACCAGATCACGGAAAAACAGACATGAAAGATGCTTCTGGTCAGACCTCAGCTGGAAATAAAGAACACGTTATTGGAAACTGGAGGAAAGGAGATTCTTGTCACTACAATAAAGTGGCCAAGAACTTGGCCAGATTGTGTTCCAGTGCTCTGTGGAAGATAGAACTGAAAACAGTGAAAGCTTGTGTGTCTAGCTGAGGAGATTGCTAAGAAAAGTGTTGCAGGGAAGCCTGTTTTCTCCTTGTTGATTATAGCAAAGTGCAAGAGGAGAGAAATGAATTGAAGAAGGAATTATAAATCAAGTAAAATGAGCCAGGACTTGGAAGCTTTGGAAATTTGTCAGCCTGTCAATATTGTAAACTAGCGAGAAAGCGTGTTCTGGAGAGAACACACAGCTGGCGCCGGACAGTCTTTTATTACAGAGAGATATGTGGATCTGATATGACCGGGTTCCGTGTAAGTAAAGGAGATCACGACACAGACACACGCAGAGGGGCGACCCGTGTGATGACACAGGGAGAAGGCGCCGCCTACAGGCCATGGAGAGAGGCCTCAGAAGAAACCGACCTGTGGACTTCGGCCTTCTACCCGGAAAGTGAGCAGACTGTGGTGCCAGCAGTGGGGTGCTACTGCAACAGTGGCTTAAAATGTCCACTCGTTTTGTGGCAGGACGATGAATCGGCCACCTCAGCGGAAGCCAGGCACAGAGGTGCGGTTATGCAGGAAGCCCCTTCTCTGCTGGCCTGGGCTCCCGACGCACACGGAGGCCAGCGAGGTTTAGGGAACTGCGCACCAGCACAGCGCGGCCAGACTGCACTGAATGGCCAGAGACGGGCAAGGTGAAGGAAGATGAAGGAAGGCTACCAGATTCTGGGGCTCTCCAGGCTGGACCTACGGTATGACACGGATGCAAACACGTGCTATCCTTCAGGAAAAGGCAAGAATGGCTCCAAAGGTAACTCAGAGATCAGCAAGGCTCCCACTGCCCACAGAGGCCCAGACAGCCAGGTTGCCTCTACCCAGGGCTGGGGGGGAGGATGTTGCCCGGTCCGCGAGATTGGGGACACCATGGTTGGCCCAGAGGACAGAATACTGAGCCAAAGAGGACTATTCCCCAGGATTGAAATCACACGGAATTTTCCCTGGTGGATTCACATTTGCGTAAGACCCATGACCCAGCATTTTTCTTTCCAGTTTCATCCTTTATGAATAGGGGTGGCTGCTCTATGTTTGTCCCTCAGCTGCATCTTGGTGGCACGTGACTTGTCTGGCCTCACAGTTTCACAACTGAAGAGGAATTCTGCTTCAGGATGAGCCATGCTTGACGTCTCCCTCACTCCTGATGAAGACGGTGTTCACACGAGGCTGGCACTCAGCGCTGAGGAGGCACGGGCCAGGATGTGGGCTGCGAGGAAGGGTGGATGGGTTTTGCCTGCGAGAAGGCCATGAATTTTCGGAGGCCAGAAGGTGGAGTGTTAAGGTCTGAAATGAGCCCTGCCAAAAATTACTATGTTGAAGTCCTAATGCCAAGTACCTCAAATGTCACTGTATTTAAACAGGATTTTTAAAAGCCAAAATGAGGTTGTTAGGGCAGGCCCCAATCCAGTGTGACTGGTGTCCTTCTCAAAAAAGATCGGGACACACACACATGCGCAAAGAGAGGTGACCACGTGAAGACACAAGGAGAAGATGGCTGTCTGTAGGACCAGGAGCAAAGGCTCCGGAGACACCCCACCCTGCCAACAGCTTGATCTTGGAATTTCAGCCTCCAGAACGCTGAAGAAATAAACCTCTGTGGTTTGAGCCACCCAGTCTGCAGTGCCCTGTTCTGTCAGCCTGAGTAGGTGAAGGCCGCACCTCTGGAGAACTCTGAGGAACAGGTATGACAAGACGGAAGACAAGCCACGGACTCACACAGGACAACACGACCAAACCACATTGGCACACGGGTGGGAAGGTGGGTGTAGATCTGGCTTCTCCTGGTTCCTGCAACAGCCCAGGAGGCTGAGAGGGGCTCCGTGCAGCGAAGGCAGTAGGGTGACTCAGGCACGGGGAGAGCCCGGGTGGACACAGACAGCGTGGAGCCAACACGTGGACACCAGGACATGGCTCTGCTTGAACACCTGCGGTCTTTACCCCTGACGCTGAGCGTGGCCGAGGTCCGCTCCTCCCCGCACACGCACGAGTACTCCCCGGCATCCGCCGCGGCCAGGCCACGGATCTCCAGCTCACATCGGGTCCCGTCCCGCCTCATTCTGTATCTGTCCCCATCTCTGAGGGTCTCGGCCCCCTTCTTCCACTGCACAGGGGCCGCCTTGCTCAGCTCACAGCGCAGCGTGGCCGTGGCCCCTTCCGTGGCCTCCTGGTTTCTCACGTGTTCTATGAACCTGGCAGGCAGAGCTGGGGAGGACCAAGCAGTCACTGAGAACATCAGACTGACTGGAGGACAAGCGCACAGGACACGGACACCCACACGGACCCACAAAAACTGCCAACGGGCCACGACATGAGCAAGTAAATGTACAGAGGGTGAGAAAACGAGGGGCCTAGGACGAACAGAGAACTAAGGGGTGGATGTGAATGTGAAGAGATGTGACAAGGAGAAGGGGAGGTGACAGGTACCCAGGGGACCCCAGTTACAGGACAGATGACCACAGGTTGCCACAGGAGTTGTGCCACATTTGGAGACACAAGTTGGTGAGGGGGAAACAACATGTAGACACGAAGCCACACATCCACATGGCCACACACAATCTTTACCCCTGACGCTGAGCGTGGCCGAGGTCCGCTCCTGCCCACACACGCACGAGTACTCCCCGGCGTCTGCCGCGGCCAGGCCTCGGATTTGTAGCTCACACACGGCCCCGTCCTGCCTCAGGCTGTATCTGTCCCCATCTCTGAGGGTCTTGGGCCCCTTCCGCCACTCCACGGGGGCTGCCTTGCTCAGCTCACACTGCAACATGGCCATGGCCCCTTCTGTGGCCTCTGCATTCCTCAGACCCTCTGTGAACTTGGCAGGCAGGGCTGGGAGTCAGAAAACAAACACCATCACATCCTCTGAGCGCACAGAAGAGATGAGACGTGTGTGACACAGGGAAGACACAGAACCCAACTGGATGCAGGCCACATGCAGAATGGGCTGATCACAGGACGTGGGCTGTGGCTTCCCTCAGTCCAGCCTGTTCGCATCATGTCCACGGCCCGTTCCGTGGCCCCTCCGGTCTCACGTGTTGCGTGGATCTGGCTGGCAGGGTGTGAACCACGTGAGGACAACAGTATGGGCCACCAACAAGGAAACACGCACACTCTGGAACAAACTAGGAATAAAAGCGCGGACACATGCGTGTGAAGTAGCACGCTGGAGCAGTGAACAGACTGGCCCAGTACATCCGGGGAAGGATGTGGAGGAGCGAGGTCCCCAGGATGAGGACAGGTGCGCAGAAGCGGCCACAGAACCCATGGCATGGATGGGCAGAGGATGGATATCCCCTCCCCAGGACCTTCTGTGGCCCATCCTGGCTCAGACTGCATCTATCACCAGATCTGACGGCCCAGCCCAGCCTGCAGGCTCAGCTCGCACCACGCCGTGGCCCTGGCCCTGTTCCGTGGCTCCGTATTTCATAGCTGTTTTGTGATCCTTACGGGCGCTGGGAGGAAGGAGACACAATTGACCAAAAAGCCTCCCTTGAGGTTGTACCCCCTCGTACTTCATCAATTCCTGCCTCTCCTGAGGCCAGAGCTCAGGACAGGTGGCAATGCCTGAACGTGCACGCGTGCCTGCTCGCGTTCTCTAGAGGGGAGCCACGTGTGGTCCAGGCGGGGCACGCACAACCTGAGGTCTTCTTAGGGCTGGCCACTCCAGAAGCGGCTGTCTCAGGTAGCCCACGGCTGGTCCCCTCAGTTCTCTGCTTCTCAGCCACGTGACAGAGCTTGGAGCACCATGTCCCTTTGTGGTCTCCTGGTGGATGTGATGCCACAAGGAGCTGGTGCCTCCACGGTACAGACGCTGTGCTCCCTCCTTGTGGCTGGAGAAGCGTGGCGGCCAGGCCTCTCTCCATGATGTTCACGCACAGGCAAGCGCCTCCTGCTACAGGAGTGAGCAGCCAGATGATCGCCACGCCCGGCCCCCAGGACTCACTTCTTCACTGGCCTGGGGCTCCAGCTTTGCCGTGTGAGCAGAGCCGAGGAGAGTCCCGGGCCAGAGGCCCCGCGAGTCTGCAGAGATGTCCTTCCCTCCACTCTAAGACTAACAGGCCTTTTGGCAATGGCTGCCTTTGTTTCATCTGCTTGAAAGTGACCAAAGGCCACCTGAGCACCTGGACCCTCAATACCCGGCCACCAGCCACACCAGGGCAGGGGTCCCGGCTTCACGGATGTGCAAGATGAGGCCTAAAGGGCCCTTTCCCTCCTGTGGGGAACGCTGCAGTTACTCAAGGGTGGAAGCTTCTCCCCAGTGTGACCATGAGGCCGTGGGTGGGGGCACCGAGTGCAGTGGCCTCACCTCCCCAGGTGGGCCCAGATCAGGCTGAGGTCTGTTCCTGCCAAACACACCTGCGAACACCCAGGATGCACCAGGGCCAAGACACGCGTCTCTAGAACATCCTGCCCAGGTCTGTATCTGCCCCCACCTCTAAGGGTCCTGGGCCACTTTGTTCACTCCACCGGGGCTGCCTTAGTCTGACTACAGCCAATTGTGACCAGGGCCCCTTGTGTGACATGCTCAGGCCATAGCCCCTGTTCTCAATTCGGTCATTAGGATGTGGTTACACAACATATCATGCTCTGCAGAGCGTGGACAGGGACCAGCTATGGAGACCAGACGGGCAACACAGGACACACGGCAGGCAGCAGCCAGGGGACCATCCAGGAGCCGGGATAGCTGTGTGTCCTCGCTGCACCCCGAGACCCCAGGCACCAGGCCACAGGCACAGCACAGAAGACAGGGCATCACCTGCACCTCACCCCACACCACACATCCTGCCCCCACGGCCTGGGACAGGGGTCCTGGCGCCCCTGCTCTCTAATGTCCTGCCTGGTATTCCTGCTCGGGGGCCCCTCCTAGTTCACCTTGCTACCCCCTTTCCTGCCGTCCTTCCCCATGAAGACCTTCGGTTGTATTTTTTCTAATTATTTGTTTCTCCCCACGATCATCTATTCCTGGCTGTGGCCCCGTGGGGACGAGGAAAGGCCCCCGTTCTCTACTCTTTCCCTGCTCCTGAGATGGGTCCCCCAGAGCAGGTGAGAAATCCAGGCTGCAGGACCGAGGGAGAGACAAGGACGCGAGCACAAGGTGGGAGCGTGGGTGAGCGC
>CAUYSK010026399.1:0-19578 GCA_963575035.1 Avahi laniger
TGTGTGTGTATGTGTGTGTATGTGTGTGTATGTGTGTTTGTGTATGTGTGTGTGTATGTGTGTGTATGTGTGTGTATGTGTGTGTGTATGTGTGTGTGTGTGTATGTGTGTGTGTATGTGTGTGTGTGTATGTGTGTATGTGTGTGTGTGTGTATGTGTGTGTATGTGTGTGTGTATGTGTGTGTGTGTGTGTGTGTATGTGTGTGTGTGTGTGTGCTGGGTGTGGAGGTTCCAGTCACATACAGGAAACAATGGAGTTCCCCAGGGCTCCCTCGAAACTGCACGATCTTCGCCAGTCCTCGGCAACACTGGCCTTTCTTCTATCAGCCCCTCCTAGACCTTCTCCTCAGGTTTCTGAATGACTCTTCATTCCTTTTCTCTGAAATGAAGAAAAAAGTATCCTCAATTGCACTCCCACTGGTGTCCCCGCCCCCTTCCCGGGAGCTCTGCCCACGCTGACCTGAGTCCATGCTGCAGACGAGCATCACAGGCGCCCTCCGTCTCAGGATGCAGCCCCAGGGAGACTTTAGCAGGTCCTGCAGTGACCCGTTCATTTATTATCCCACAAACATTTACTCAGGAGCTACTAAAAGCTTGAGAGGGATGTGACGTGATCCCCACAGCTATTTGGTGAGTGAATTCAGAGACAAAGCTTTGAGAATCCGAAGCCTTGTTCCTCAAGGATTAGGCCACATGTCACAGCAAACTCAGTCCATAGACGGGATGAAAGGGTAAAAAATAAAGATGGTGGAGTTCTCGTAACCTTAGTGCTGCAGGCTCATGAGTGACCCCAAGCAAGACCATCCAAAGAACAATCCTTTAAAATGCCCCCAACTCTGTTAGCTTCCCCATGTAAGTAAACAATGGAGCTTGGTCCAAGTGCATACAGAGTCTAAAGTCAAAAATAGTTTGAGCCAGAGGAGATTATCAAGGTTAACTATTTTAAGATAAACAAATGTTTATCTTAAACCTAATGCAGCATCTAAATAATCATCGTTACTTTAAGATAGCAAAAATTACTTTATGTGGGAAAGGAAAGAGACAAGTTTCTTCCTAAACATGAAGCTTAATGCTCCTTTACAGTTTGTAGGCTCACTTTTCTGACAGATTAGTAAAAAAAAAAAATTACGTAAAATCTAATTTGAAGTTGCAATTTTTCTGTATCTACAAACCTTAATATTTCTCATAAACATAAATATTAAGATACATTATATCTTAATTCTCTCTTAAGAAGGATTATCTTTTTCCTGAGTTTATGCTCTTATAATTATTTAGGTGTTATAATGACTTGCTTTTTTGAAAGGATGATAATAAAGAATAGCTACTCTTTAAATATTCTTATGACAAAACAAAAAGTTGACAATCTTATGCTAGTCCCTGCTATGGCCTGAATTCATATGTTGAGATCTAATCCCCAATGTGGAGTTTTAAAGAGGTGGGATCTTTGGGAGGTGATTAGGTCATAAGCCCTCATGAATGGAATTAGTGCCCTTATAAAGGATGCCCAAAGGAGTTTGTTTGATCCTTCCACAGTGTGAGGACACAGAGAGGTGCCATCTGTGAACTAGAGAGCAGCCCTCAACTGACACTGAATCTGCTGACGCCTTGATCTTGGACTTCCCAGCCTCCAGGACTGTGAGAATTCTATTGTTCATAAGCCACCTAGTTTATGGTATTTTGCTGTAGGAGCCCAAACAGACTAAGACAGTCTCCAAATATATTTTTAAATGTCTATTGTTCTAATATTTTTAATGGCATACTAATTATGGAACTGCCTTTTTCTCACACCCTTCCACCTTCCCCCACCCCCAAAAAATTGAGGAACAGAAATGCAACTCTTTCTGTGATAAACCCAGGCAATATCTACAAAAAGGAACTGCAGTTATCTGATAAAAGGCTGCCGCACCCTCTGCAGGGCAAACAGGAGAGCAGGGAGGTGCAGAAAGAGACGGTGGGTACCAGAGTTTGCAGAGCCAGGTTTGACCCATGTGAGAAGTTGAGAATGTGGCACTGAGAGAGGATTCACTCAGATTCACCGTATTTTCTGAAAGCAATCTATTTATTGGTGAGGCAGGATGGAAGCAAGAGTTTCCACATTGCATTGTGAGCAGCCTGCACCTGCTAACATCAGCTGGCTGGAGAAAGACTAAACTACTCACCCACCCAGACAACCCCAAGTCTTAGGAAACCACACTGTGATCCAGGGAAAACTCCTGTAGGCTCTGTGTGTCAGATAGCAATTGCTGTGTAACAAAACCACAACGTAGTGGCTTAAAACAACAACTATTTTATTTGCAAATGACTGTGGGTCACTGGATTGGGCTGGGATCAGTTGGACAGTTCTTTGGGTGGTCTCGCTTGGGGTCACTCATGAGGCTGCCATCATCCTGTTGTTTGATTGTCTGGATGTGACCTCCCTCACATGGCCGGTAGTTGGAGCTGGAAAAAGAAACTTAGCTGGCGTGCAGACTTTCTCCATAACAACTTGCAAGACTAGAAGTCAATAAGGCAATGCCTTCCAAGTTTCAAGAGAAAAAAAGTGACCTAAAAATAAGGCTACGGAAATATGTTTTTGAATGTACAAAAATTTGGAGAGTATGTTATAGCTTCCAGATCTCTCTTTGAATATACCACTAAAGAAAAGGTGAAGTTTAGGCAACTGCTATGGGCTGAACTGTGTTTCTCCAAATTCCTATGTTGAGGTCCTCAACACCAGCACTTCAGAATGTGACTGTATTTGGAGATAGGGAGGAATTAAGGTAAAATGAGGTCAAATAAATGTGTCCTAATCCAATACAACTGCCTCCTTATAAGAAGAAGAAATCTGGGCATGGACAATTACAGGGGGTAGGTTATGGCCATCTATAAGCCAAGCAGAGAGGCTTCAGAAGGGACCAGCCCCACCGACATGATCGTGGATTTCTAGCTTCCAGAATTATGAGAAAATCAATTCCTATTGTTTAAGCTACACAGTCTATAGGACTTTGTTCTGGCAGCCCTGGCTGATTAATATTCCAACCAGCAGAAATTACTGAAAGTAATGGAAAGAAAAAGAGGGATGAGCACTGAACCATTTTCCCACAGCACCAACGCTAAAGCAAACGAGGATAATATGTCGTACATTGGCAGAGCACTTCTCAGTGCATAAACCCAGCTCTAAGAGAACTGGGGTCCAGTTGTGCCCAGGTCTCCAGTAACGGTTACCTTGGGCAACTCCCTTGGGTTCTCTGGGTCATACTTTGCCTCATGGTCATGAGTGACTTTCCAAGTGGGCTCTAGAGAGTTCTAGGCATGTGGCATAAAAGCCTCAGGGACTATCAAGAGGATGAAGAGGAGAGTCTGTGGGGTTTGGACCCTTCTCCACTTCATGGGCCGCCCATGGGCTTCTCAGTAACATTTCACTGTGGGGGAGCTGGTCATGGCTTAGAAAGCCTGAAGCCCAGCAAACTGGGTTGTTCTGGGTTCCCATCCTAGTCAAAAAGCCGTCTGCATTTTAGGGTTTGTTTTATCCCCTTCACCTTGAGGAAATGCAAGGGTTTGTTGATAACTTCTATGGGATTTGGCTGAAAGTGGGGGTGATAGCACCTGCGCTCCTAGCCACGACCTACCATGGAGCAGCCAGCCACGCCTGGTGCTCTCTCAGGTCGGGGCCCCCTGCGGAAAGTGGGGATTGCTGCTGAGGACTGAGACACCCAAAGCTGAGTAGGAAGCGGATCTCAGGAGCTGGCTGCCTCTGCGGTGCCCTCCCAGGAAGGGCAGAGTGACCCCGCAGCCATGGCAGGAGGAAGCTCTGTTGGAGGCCTTTGGGCCAAGGCAAACCTTCAGCACTCTCATCCTTCTCCCTCCTCCCCAGCTAAAGGCTTGGTTCTCAGACCAGACCTCCCTGGGGCCCAGGAATTCTCGATCATAAGTAAACAAACAGCAAACAGCATCCAAGAGCTGGCCTAACATTTCTCCTCGAACTATCCTTGAAGAGCCTCCCGTAAGGCAACATCCCCCACATAACAGGTACCACTGCAGGCTGCTCTCCCAGGAGTCGGACAGTCTCTGCTCTCCTGTCAGGACCTATGGAAGTGTTTTATTGGGAGCATGGGAGTGTTTCCAAGGTGTGTGAAAGGGGATCAATCGCCATATATATCGTGAGCAGGAATTGTCTGAGGAGAGCCTGACAGAATGTTCCACTGGGACTCAAGCAGTTGTTTCTTTTCCAGGAAATTTCAGACAAGTTCATAGACCACCATGAGCTTGCAAACAAACTGTTAATAAAGAGATTTCCAGATGGGCTGGGGCAGGAATGGGGAAACCCTGAGGCCACTCACCAAACAAAACAGAAGAACAAATGGGACACAGAAGATGGGGGTTGAACGTAGACTGTCGGCTGGGGAGAGCAGGGGCCACAGAATATTGTCAAGGGCTCTGGAAAGGCTCAGAAGGCAGGGAAACATCAGGCTCTGGAAGCCAGCCAGGCTGACCGAGGTCTCTTTTACTAGGTTTCTAATGGCTCCTCGGAGCCCTAGTGTTGGACAGGAATGAGTAGAGCGGCCGCTTGTCTGATGTGAGTCCCCACGGCGCAGTTTGGATGTGCTTTCTGTGTGATTGAAAAGCCCTGGTTGGCTCTGAAAAGGAACGCGATGCAGCTGGCCCATAAACTGCCATTGTTTGAGGCTTGGAAAATTCTCTTCTGAGAGGGTCAAAACAACTCTGAGTTGTGACTGGGGCCAGAGCTCAGGGTACTCAGGGAAGCAGCTGTCACAGGGGGTGGAGTCAGCAAACCAAACACCTAATCAGTGCCACAGCCATCCAAACGGGTGGAGCATGCACCTTGGTACCACGCAATCTCATCTTCACTTCCACGGCATCTGAGACATAGCAGTACAGGATGCAATCACCATGTTCGCCAACAGGGAGACAAGAGGAAGGACGATTCCAGGTGATGGTCCATGCCAGTCACACACTCTGTCATAGAGGATTCGGTTCTAACAAACCCCAGAGGCAGGTTCAGAATTCAATGCCCAGCTGAGCCAGAGACTTGTACTTGTTAATTAACATTCAAGGTTGCAAAGTTCTGGCTTTGGTAACCAGGTCATTCTGCCCCTCCTGCATTTAGAACATCTCTCAGTTATTCATTTATTTATTCATTTTTATTCAGCAATTATTAATAACCACTAGGTGCAAACAAAAGCTACAACAACAATGACATGGTCTGGCACTGCTCGCCACTGTAGTGAAAGAATAGATACTATCACCTTCTTCATAAAGATACAGTATAATGGGGGAAATAGATAGTATTTTACTTACTTAAGAGCCACATAGTCCCTGCTATGCACAGAGCACTGCTCTAAGCACTTTACAGATATAGGATTAAATCCTCCTCACAATCCCATGAATTAGGTAATATTAAGATTCTAAATAAAAATATTCTAAATAAAAATATTCTAAATAAAATAAATATAAATAAAATATAATATAATAAAATAAATATAAATAAAATATAAATATTCTAAATAAAAATAATATTCCTCATTTTGAGGAAACTGAGGCACCAAGACATTAAAATAACCTGCCTGGGATCACACAGCTGGAAAGGGCTGAAACCCAGGCAGCCTGGCTGTAGCACTCACGCCCTGAAACGTCACACTAGGCTGCCTCTTAGGCAGATAACTGCTCACTGATGACTATTCAGAAATGAAGAGTGTGCTCAGTGCAAGAAAAGGCGGGAAAGAACAAGGGGATTTTTCACACAGGTTGGGAGTCAGGCTAGGCTTCTCTGAAGAGGTGACAGAAAGGAGGAAGACTGTCCCAAGCACAGAAAATTGCAAAAGCAAAGGCCCTTGGGTGAGAAAAGGCTTAGTGAATTTGAGGACCTTGGAAGGAGGTCGCTGTTGTCAGAGGGTGTGGCGGGCAGCAGGGGCACGTGGAGAGACCTGGCTACAGGTGTGGGTGGGCGGCAACGGCAGCCTGGAGTTAGTTTTGTTTGGTAGTTCTCAAAGGAAAGTAGAAAAACAGGGTCTGTCTTTAAGAAAACAGTCACATGAGATAGAATGATCACACAGGGGAGTTTCACATTTCCATTTTGAAAAGGGCCTCATAGCACATTTCTCATGGATTTGATCCTCACAGCCTGGAAGGAAAGAGATCAGATAGAATTAGCCCCTTTGCGACCCCCTCCCCCGCACCCATGCCCTCTCCTTGGCTTAGCTAGCAGAGTCCCAGTTTTGTTCTGGGAAGCCACGTGTCCAGCCCCGTGCAAACTCCGCTATCCTAGCTTACCCTGTAGCCAGGGGTGGCTTCGTACACCATTCTGGCAAAAGAGACATCAGTGAAAATCTGCTGGGGACGCTGGGAAGCCTTTTGCCTTTCCTGATATTAGGCATGAGCTTGGTCCATCCCCACTTCCCCTTCCTTCCCACCTGGGAAGAGACAGGATGTCCACGGCTGCAAGAGTCGTCAGGGGCTGTGACGGGGCAAGTACAGGAGAAAAGCCAAGAGCTTCTCTGAGAAGCTGCCTTGGACCAACGCTATCAGGGGGAAAAGAAACCCTTCTTCGTTTCAGCCACTTCTGTTACTGAGAATCCTATCACTTGTATTCTCTTCCTAAATGGAAACACCCGTTCCACTGTAAACGAACCTAAGACGAGGAAATATCGGACTTGTGAAACCGTCGGAAAGGGGATTTAAATGCATGCTCACCTGACTCCACAGCCAGTGCTCTTTCTTATTTTGCGTTTAGGGATTTCTGTGCATGTTTCACCTTTCAGGCGTTACACTCAACAATCCCAGGATCTGCAATGCCCAGAGCCCCTGCTAGGCAGGCACGATTTGCGTCAGTGACCCCGCCCTCTTCCTTACCAGAGCCAATAGCATCAGTGCACGGACTGGCAAGAGCCAATGACACGCTCGGCTCCCCGAGGAGATGGGCCAGCCAGATAAAAGCCTCTCTTGTAAGAACTCGAGGTAGGTAGTGCTGGGACATTGAGAAAGGAGACAATGTGGGAAACTGGAGTGGAAAGGTCAGGACAGCAAGAGCAGCTCGAGGGATCTCGAAGGACTGATCTTGAAGATCTGGTGTGAACCGAAGTCGTAAGGAAAGCAGAAGTTCCCACGCAGAGAAAACACGTAGCAGACGGGCTTGGCGCGTGGTGGGCCAAGGGGAGGCGGTGGAGCAGCCCCCCGCCCCGTGCGGGCGTTACCTGGAGTTTAAAAGCGATAATGAAACTTACACCGAATTGATCTGCTTCCATTATCACCAGGCTCTGGCGAATCTAAACGTCAGTAAAGCAATCTTTTGTTGGTCTAAGTTTCCAACTATGGCTGCAGTTAAGTTGCGTTTTCATAATGTGTATGTTAACCTCAAATTAGCCTGCTTTTTATAGTTATCCTTTAAGAAACACTGTATTCCACATGGGGCTTAATTCAGAAAACATCCGGTTGGAGTCAGTCCTGACTCAGCTACGCATATTCATTTCAAGGTGCATCTTTAACAGTATACAACTGTCGGAGTTCTCTTAGGTTATAGCTTGTCTCTCCAAAACCCTGTGGTATGGCTCATGTGTCCATTTAAACAATAGACCCAAAAGAGCCCCTGCCAGTGTGATGTTGTAAAGAGGAAGAAACGTAACTTGAGTTACTTCAATTTTGTCATTTCACATGGCCAGTGGAATTTTTAATTTGTGTTAAGTCTAACGCTGAGATATGTAATATTTTTCTTTGGTTAAGTACAAAATTAAATTCATTCATGTTATATTTTACTGAATTTGAATGGTATCTTTACACTGAAGTGTATGCTTTCTAAATTGTGAATTGTTTTAAAAACTAAAGGATGAATCAAGAATAGAATAAAATGATTTATTTTTATCGAAATAATTATTTCTGAATATTATTGAAAAGAAGTTTATCACATGGAGGAGGGTGGTGTTATACACACTCTGATACAGTGTCAAATGCCCTGGGTACACTGATTGCTGTGTTCACCCCTCCAATTCTTTCCAGCCTTCTTCAACCTGCTCTATGACCAAGGAGATTGACCTGTGAGGACCATGTGAGCAGCAACCTCACTTCTGGCTTCCCATTGGATTTGGCTGATGGGGAGCTGTCAGAGGAAGTCAGGAAATCAGAAGAGGAGAGATGATGTTGGGTTATTTATTCCACCACTTGCCTCCCTGTTGGGTCACCCAGTTGGCTGCCCCTCTACAGAAGGCCATAGTTCTGTTGGGCGGCTGTCTGCCCACAGCTCCCCAGTAATTGTGCCCACTCCTCTTCTTCCCAGGTCTAGACTGTCTATGAGTCAGGGTCGCAGAAAAACAGTGGCACTCTGAGATTAGGACACGGTGAAGAGAGTCTTAACAAAGAAACTATCTACAGAGATAGGAACAGGCTATTAGGAACCCACTAAGAATGGTGCAGTGTTCTGGGGCTAAAGACAGCAAGGCCGTGTTGCTACTGTGGTCCGAAGGGGCAAGGAGGAGGAGCTCCAAGGAAGGACACAGCAAACCGACAGCTGGGGGACAGATGGATGAGTATCCCACTTGCACTCTGCTCCTTCCCTCCCATTTCTTAGCAGTGCTCAGAAGCTAGACCACCAGGCAGCCTGTCTTGCATCACACGGGCAGCCCTGGGGACACTGCAAAGGCAGGGAAGGGCGCAGAGCAGATCCAAAAGGGCAAATGGAAGGAACTCAGCACGGGCGGCAATGGCCACTCACGGTCCCTAACCCCAGGATACGTTACGGTGCCATCTACTGAGTTATTGCCTCTCATCTTCAAACCCACTCAGCTGTTGTCTGCTCTGGGATGCTGGGGCTGGGCTTCTGCTTTGCTGGGCTTTTCTCTTCGCTTCTGCTACTAGGGGCTCTAGAGGAAAACTGGGAGTGTAGGAAGGAAGTAGAGTCTGTTCCTTCCTGCTTGCTCCCGGTGGGTGTCCTGTTTGCCTCCAGGTCCTGCCAACCTCACCTCTATCTCTCTTCTTCACCCCAGCAGAAGACACTTCCTTCCAGTAGCAGCAGTTGAATCCGGTTTGCAGTTTTCTCAACACTTGCAGAACTAGCTTCCTTGTGCCTCCTTGGAGACACCAGCAGCAGCTGGCCAGCACCCCCTCCTCAGTGAGTCCCAGCCCTGCGGGAGCCCTCCTCCAAACTTGGGGACAGCAGCAGCAGCAGCTTGGCGGCAGCCCCTTCTCTGATGTTTGAGTCTCTGCTCCGTGGGAGCCCTCATACATTTTAATGATTTCAACCTCTTTTCTTTGTTTCCCAAACCCTGGGGGAAATGGGTTCTTTGTGCAGTGGCATTGCCATGATTACATGGTGTTCTCTTTTTGGCACAAAATGAAAGAAGCTCCTGGTCCCTGAATCACAACATGGAAGATAGCTACCCACCAACCAAGAACACAGTCATCAAGCTGTTATCCAAACAAGAAAGACATGTCAATTGCACAAAGTCACTAAAATATGGATATTACTTCTTACAGCAATGAACTGTACCTAACTGCTATGCCTGAAGAGCTTTTTAAAACACATGTTTCTAGGCTCCATCCAAAATCAGAATGTTCCAGCACTGTGATAATCTATACCTTTAAAATGCTATTCAGCCTGGTTTGGGAACCACACCCTAAATCGCCCTGAACAGATGGGTATGTATTGGCATTCACCAGGTAGCAACTACCCGAAGCACAGATATGGTACTTAGAAGGAGTTCATCCTTCTTGTACCTTTTAACTGCTCTTTATAACAGAAATGTCACTAATAGACTCAGTTCACAGGAGATCAGCAAGAAGTGAGCCGTAGAAGTATTTGCCATTCCCAGCAGGAAAGGGCTTTTAGATATGCTGATTGTCTGCCAGTGTTGGCTGCCCTGGGAAATCAGAATTTTTGCCAAGTATGTGACAGACACTGGGCACATTTACAGGATGAGAGACAATAGCTGGGGCTCCTTCCTACTCTGTTAAAAAGCCCTGACCCAAAGAACTCAGGAATTCCTGGCACAAGATGGTCTGATACAGATATTCATGCTCTCTTGGGTTCACATACTCGCTTTCCTTTCTATGGCTGTTTTCAGGTGACGGCAGTAATTAAGTCATGCACTTGGTAATAGGCATCTTCCCCCAGGGGTCCTCCACAGGCTTTAGTTTCCAGGCCAATTGGCAAGATTTTCTAAGAGCAAATGACAGCCTGGAAGAGGGGGTGAAGGAAAAAGCAGAGCCTGGCCGAGTAGCTTCCTCCTACGACAGCAGATTATGGCTAATGGTGCTGATGGCTGCCAAGTGCCAGGACCCTCCCTGGCTCCTCAAGCTGCTCTGTCTAAATGGTCATTGTTGATTATGCGTCTGTGCGGGGAGGTAGCTAAGCTCCCAGCAAAAAACTGGGTCTCTTTGGTAGAATTGCAAGGGATAAGAACATAATAGAGAAAAATGGAAAATAAAAGAATACACAGAGACAAAGATATAGTTTTATAAGTTCATAAAGATTATAGGCAAAGCGGGATCTCAGGGGGCCTAGACCTTCTCCATGGGTCTCAAAAAAGCCCTGAATGAGGTCTTACATGGTAACTTACAGAAAATAGTGAATAATTGTCAGGGGTAACAGATTTACTTAACAATAGGTAATTCCTCCCAAGTTAACAGATTTTCAAAAGGCTTTTACAGAAGGCTTCTACAGATTCTTTAACTAATTCTATTTACATGAGCAAACGGTTACAAAATCTTTCAAAGGTTAATTTCTAAATTCTAAGGTAAGTTTATCATTTACACAGAGGGGTTAAACAGAGATATGTAAGCTCCATGTTTATTAGGTTATAGTGAATGGAGACAGGTAGTCTAGAGAGGTTTAAACAAAAGCTTTGCTTTTAGCCATTCAGGAAGCCGTCGTTTCCAGGAAGCTGTTTGTTCCAGAGGGCAGTCCATTGTCAGCTCTCAGCCTATAGTTTTTAACAGATTCACTTGTGCTTTGCAAAGCAAATTCAATTCTTTAGGTCTGAGAAACGCGGCGCCTCGTGGGATACAGCCGCTACTGCCTTTCAGAGACGCTCTTCCGAGTGTAACAGCATTCAAAATGCAAACCAACACGTTCACATATTCTATCAGGGCAAAGCTCTGTAAAACTCTTAAGACAAATCCTGTCCCCAAAACACGTTTAATACTAATTCATAGAGCAACACTACTCCAAAGCAGTGCGGCTTCAGAAATTTTCCCTAGAGGAGAAGAAGGAGGACACACATGGATAAACTTCATCCTTCAGTTTTTGCTCATTTTAGGGGCCCATCTCAGCCCCAGATTAACTCCTGCCCTTTTTATGTAGCAGACTCCGAGACTCAACTTTCTTTTGAAGAGCCAGGGGAGCAAAAGTTTGAGCACCAGAGACAAGGTTGAGGAAACTAATGCTAGAGATTTCATATCTAAGCCTGAAGAGAATGGTTCAGAAAAGCTTAGTGGAAAGTGACAATAACTTTCAGTAATTTCTGAGAAAGTGCTTACCAATAGTCTGAGCAGGATAGCAGGTAGTTCTCATACAATTAGTGAGAAGTTACTATGGATCTCACCTTTGTTCTCCAAACTGACTACAAACACCTCTGGAGAATAATAGCCTATGCATCTCTTCCGACTTTCAAATTTTGCACCAACTCCTCTCGTTGACAAACTTTAAATTAGAACCACACTGAGAAGGGGACATCGGGAAAAGGACTCCCAGTTTAGGCTCTGCATTCAGGGAACAATTAAGGTCATGTGTAATGTTAAGTTTGCAACATATGATTCAATGTAGATTCTTTTAAAATAATCAAAGTCATGCTCTCAGAAACTGCAAATCGTTGCTTTGATTACTGGCTCTTTGCATAGAGTGATATCAATGTTGGGAACAGGCTAGTAGAGAGGAGATGCATTTTTCACCTTCTTATTCAATTTAATCCCTGTATATAGGGCTATTTGAAGTTTCTGACCATTATAGATGCTTAAATACATGAAATCCATTCATGTTATTTGAGACCTTTGGCACCCTGGTTAGAAAGCATGCTTCTTCAGGGCAAAGTAGACGGGTTTCTGATGAAGGGAAGAATTAGGAAAAGAAGCAATAAACAAAAAATGTATTACTATTAAAGTACTTTAATTTTCCCATGACGCTAAAACAGGTCTAGATGTTAAGATCTGGATTTATGTCCCAGGAGTAACAAGACCTCTACTACAAGGTCCTCTAGGATAAGTTCTTTTAACTCAATGAATCCCAGAGCCCAGAAAGAGAATTTTGTCCATTTGTTCATTCATTTATTCATTCCTTCAACAAATAGAGCTCTAAGAACTTGTGACACTTATAGAAGTGGGCATGGCAAACATGCTCCTGGAAATTAAATATTTATAGTTTCGTTGATTACAGAGAGTGAGATCCATACAATAGAAGTGTCATAATAGAAGAGTTATATTTGAATCTTAAACATATAACAGCGGATATTACGAGTTTAAAGCTTCAGGTTATGTTTTCCTTCATAAACTTTCTTCTGCTTACTTCTCCCCTCTTAGCAGCATTAAAACAGCTAAGTCAGTTAACCAAGAGGAATTTAAATTTTAGCTATTAAAAAATTGAAGATACCGTTTAGTCCAGGAAGGCATTGTTAGGACCAAGTGGACTTGACACTCTAGACAAATGTTTTATCTTTGCCCTACATCGTCATAAACTCTAGGCAGATTTCTTTAATGTTCTCCATAGTTAAACTAATTTTAATAGTGTGATGACCCTTATAAATGAATAAAATTGTCCAATTCAGGGTTACTGTTTTAATGATATAAATAGTAATCTTCTTTATTTTCTTCGGGGGAGGAGGTTGAAATACCTAAAGATGAGGCTTATAGAAAAAAATGAAAAATAGAATTCTAGGAGATCATTTGTAAAAACATTTTTAATAGTCTAAGTTTCTCAGAAACATTCCATGATAATAGTAGTAGTCACACTTTTAATAATAAAAATAGCTTGAAAATTTGAATGTTAAATGAGAATTTCATGTTGCCCATGAATTGCTTTAAAGGTCCTAATCGTAAAGCATAGAATCTCAGATTATAAGATAGTCACCAACAACTAGGACCAGATACATATATACAGTGCTTACAAAATGATGGAAGTATTGACTTTAAAACCACTAACAAAAGGAAGTAGGATGGAGAAAAGATATGATTCTTCACCTTCCTGAAGCCAAGTTAATAGATGAAATACTTGCACACACAAAAAAATGTATCCTTCTGGCTAGAAGATTGTTGAATTATTGAACAGACCCACACTAGTGCCTCCAAAGGAGAATAATTTGTGCCTTAATTCTTGGGATCAGAATCATTTAACATAAATTTGCCAGATAGAAAAGGAACTGAAATTGAGAGAAAGGCTTTAACAAATAAACCTTATATCAGCTAATGATTTTAGGGACATTATGTTGATAAGAAACAATACAGGATTTTTTCATAAGAATTTTAAATGAAACAGTTGGATCTTTTATACAAAAAACATAATTATTGCAAGCAGTATTTATTCATTATGATGATTTATTTTGGGTTAATATACTTTTTTAAAACTTTATTGAGGTATTGTATGCAATAAATTTCATATATTTAAAATGTACAGTGGTTATAAGATTTGACATGGGTAAAATATTTCATATTTTCTAAAAATTATATAAAACTTAAATCATCACCACAATTAAGATAACGAACATCACTACCAAAAGTTCCTTAATGTAACATTGTATCCCTGCTTACCACACCTCTGTCACAATCCTTCAGAAATCACTTATCTGCTTTATGTACTATAAATCAATTTGTTTGCATTTCTAGAGTATTATATGAATGAAATAATACAGCATTTTTTTAACCAGTCTTCTTTCACTCGGCCTAATTATTTTGAGATTAATCCATGCCATTGCCTGTCTGGACAGTTTATTTCTTATTATTGACTAATATTCAATTTCATTGTTTAACCACAACTTATTTATCCATTTACCTGTTAATGGGCATTTGGACTGTGTCTGGTTATTGGTTATTATAACTAAAGCTGTTATGAACATTTGACTACAAAATCTTTGTGTGGTCAAATGCTTTCATTTCTTTTGTATAAATACCTGGGAATGTAATGATTGATCTATATGGTAGGCATATGTTTAACTTTTTAATAACATGCCAAACTGCTTTCTAAAATAGTTGTATAATTTTACATTCCCATCAGCAGCATATAAGAGTTTCAGTTGCTCCACAGCCTTGACAACACTTGTAATGGTAAATATTTTTTTTTATTTTTAACCATTCCAAAGGGTGTATCCTTGTATCTCAATGGTGATCTTAATTTCATTTCTGTAATTGCTGAAGATGTTGATCACCTTTTTAATGCTTATTTTCCATATTTGCATATTTTCTTTGGTTAATTTACTGCTTGAATATCTGCCCATTCTTATGGGGTTTTATTATTATTATTATTTTGACATTTTGACTTTTTTATGTATTCTAGAAAAAGTTATTTTTCAGGCTTGAAAAATGTGATTGGAAAATGGTGATGAAAATTCAGATATGTTGATGGTCCTGGATGTCAAATTCTTACATCATTAACCAATTACACTTCGGAGGAAAGGTATCTGAGATCATGGGGCCTGAGTTTCCTCAGAGACACAATGAATACATGAAAGGAAATTTTCATACTGAAAATCAAACAATGGCATAATTTTACTTATAAAGATATAATCTAGGGCTTCAGAAAGTGGAAAAGAGATTTGTATAAAGAATGAAGAATTAATGCAGATATAAAAATTAGGGTGTTTTAGACTTTTTGAAAAAAATTAAATTTCACCTAGTTGAAATCAAATCTCTCTCTTCCTGTCTCTCTCTCCCTCTTTTTCTTTCTCTCTCTCTTTATATCTCCCCACACTCTTTTATCATAACATAATAAAGTTTTACCTTTTATCATAACAAAATAAAATTAAAATTTTGAGGCAAATTGTTCCTCTAGAGAACATGAAAGGATTGTCTTAATTCGAAAGTAAAATGTAATTGTCAGAATTGCTGTGACTACGGAGTAAAATTTGATTAAGGCCAAAGTAATGATTGATCTGAGATCTCATGCAATTCTGTTCTCCCACTTCAGATGTACTCCAGGGAAGTCCAGTTGAAAATATACCGTAGGAATATGCTGAGGACATGAGAATATAACTCCCCTAATAAATTTAACTAGGGAATATTTCTTGATAGTTACTAGGAAAGTGAGTGGATATGAAATTCCAGGGCCTGAGATATTAGAACATCAGCATTCAAGCATCACATTCAAAACAGTGAAGATTCTGTCTTGTGGCAAGAAACTTCAAATATTTGGTGATTGCGCAGCAGGAAGCTCTGATTATTATTTTATGTTACAGTAGTTAATAAAATACTTAAAATCAATAAACTTTATTTCATTATTGGACAAAAACCTCTAGCATGATTCCCAAAGCTCATATAAAATAAAATGTGAAACGAAATACACAATCAAGCAAACATTCTGAAGTTTTGTATTCATACAGTTGTTTTTTTTAACATTAAACGAAAACCCAGGAAAATTTGCTAAGAAAAGGGAGGAGGTACTGTAAAGAAGAGGGAATATGAGAGGTTAAAGGTAAAATATGACATTACAACATTTTCCTGTGGGATAAGTGGATGACTTCTGGGATTATTTAAATAAGTAAATAAATAAATAATAAAAAAACTTGAGGCATACTTCAACACCTATCAATCCAGAAATGCAACAGGTAATAATTGCAGCAATAATAAAGCATCTCAAAATATCTGTTTCTTCTTTCATCTTGATTCATTTTGACACCTTATCTGTTTGGGAAACATGATTCTTTGGATAACTATTTCTTTTGGTAATTTCTATGTGCATGAAAACTTTTCTGATACAACTATACAACATTTCCTTAAAATTGTTTAATATATATGTGTTGAGAGAAGTGGAGAATTAGACTCAATTTCTCCCTTTCAATTTTCTTCACAATCTAAAAGTTTAATAAAATCTCTAATTCTTTCTTTTAAATATCTCTGACTCTTAACCTGTATCATAGAGTCACTGCCACATATATATACTAAGATTTAAAATGTATAAATAGTTTATGGCAATGCCCCCCTTACCTGTCCCCCTGACGCTAAAACGGCCCCTATTGAATATCACTTGCAAGAGTAATATCCCTAAAAAAAGAGGTAAACATTAAATGTTTTACACTTGCAATGATTTCTCCCTCTGATTGGAAATGCCAAGACTACAAACTCGAAATAACCTGGGCTGCATATTAAATATAGGGTATATTAACTGTATCCCAGACATATTGACTCAGAAGCACTAAACATGATAACTTCAAATTTCATTTATTAAACTATTTAGGTGATTGTTACAAGTAAAGCCTTTGAAAATTACTGATATAGTAGATTTAAAGCCAAAATATTCTTCTGGCGAACAGGTCCTCCTGTGTTTTGACCCTTCAAACTCTTTTATCTTCATCAGCACTTCAAATATAAGTTGTAGTGCATTCTCAATTGTTCAAATATTTAAGTGTTATCCTTTACCAAGTGGTAAAGAGTATTAATAGCATACATTTAAAGAACAATGATCCATGGGTTCTGTTTCTCCTACTTTACATGTGGAGAAATTGAGGCGTAAGAAGTTTGCATAATCTATGCAATGTCCCAGTGTGTGGTAAAATTTTCACTGAACCTTGCTGAATATCTCAAAGCCCTTTCTAACCATTAGATGTACTAATTCTCTAAATACTTGTGATTATCTAACACCTGTCTTATTTGCATATATTTGTATCTTAGTCATTTTTCCTTATGCATATTTTTAGCCTCAGCATAATTATTACTTTCTCCTGAAAAGTTCCCTTATCTCCAAAATTCCATAGACACCATCCTATCTGCCCCATAATATTTTTTTAGTCCTTTATTGCAAGACTAATTACATACTGTCTAGCAATACAGTCATGTGCCACATAACTACATTTTGGTCAATGGACCACTTCTACACTCCAATGTTTACAGCAACACAATTCACAATTGGGAGGATGTGGAAACAACCTAAGTGTCCATCAATACATGAGTGGATTAATAAAATGTGGTGTATGTCTACCATGGAGTACTATTCAGCTTTAAGAAACAATGGTGATATAGCACCTCTTGTATACTCCTGGATAGAGCTGGAACGCATTCTACCAAGTGAGGTATCCCAGGAATGAAAAGACAAGCAACACATGTACTCACCGTCAAATTGGTATTAACTGATCAACACATAAGTGCACATGTAAGAATAACATCTATTGGATGTTGGGTAGGGAGAAGAGGGGAGGGGGGAGGAGGGAGAGGGGACTGGTATATACATACACAAAGAGTACAATGCGCATCACCCAAAGGATGGACATATTTGAAACTCGGACTTAGGGGGGAAGGGGAGGCAAGGACAACATACGTAACCTAAACATCTGTACCCCCATAATACGCTGAAATAAAAAAAAAACTCTTCATAGCTTTTTAATATTGTCCATTTCAGAAGACTATTAAGTCATACAAGAAATCCAAAGCAGTGTTTTCTACTATCTCTTTACTCTTTTCTGAGTTGTCAAAATTTAAAGGATGTAAGCATGCCAATTCTCCTGAAGATAGGTCCAGAATTTCTAAGAGAAAAATATGGATTTGTACAATATGGAAGAATCAAATTGTAAATCAAATTTTCATACATCCAATATCAGCTGTTGTCTATATGCCTCATTTACATAAATAATTACATTTTTATACTTTCTTATCGATATTTATAAAAAGACCAATATCAATGGTTTATCTGTATCTTTTAATGATGCCTCACCTTGGCACTCTCTGTTTACTTAATGAATTCCCATGAGCCAACAAAAATGACACAGATAAAATAAGTCCAATTCCATTTATACACCATACATAGAGAGGGACATTCCTTATTTTCTGTTGTTCAAATTAGCATTTTCAGGAAAATGTAACATTCTCTGAAGGCTAAGAGAAGTATTACTTAGATTTTATGGATATTTAGGGTTACAAAATATTTATTTAAAATGTTTGCATAAATGCAAAGGTAATTGTTTTAACAAGCATTTATTACATGGAAAGTAGAAAGTGGGAGCGTACTTTACTAGTTAAGAAGGATATAACTGTGTTTATAAATGGATCTTGTATGAGAGAGGGAAAACAAGAATTAATTGTAATATAATAAAATGTTTCAACAATTTGACAATATCAGAAATTAAGGATATTGTGGGTCCAATATTATAGAAACAAGAAGAGCTATAATTTCTGAAAGCCATGAAAAAGTTAAATCATCACACTTGTTTTGAAAGTATAAACAAAAACAAATAAATTGCCAAATCGATTTGCCAGTTCTGAAATTAAATGACTATTTAAGAAACCAGATGGTAGAATTCCACACTAAATTATCAAGAAGAATCAGGAAGTAAGTACATTTGTTACTGTTAAATATAATACATATTATTCTATTTTATTTTTATGTTTTAAAATACTATTTGCACTTGATTGTGGACTTACAACTCTTATAATTTTAAAAATTAAATAATTGTTTATTACCAAGAAAATGTTATTCCAAGTAAATGTTATTTCGACAATCTACTTGTTCATTTGCTATAGCAAAATCACAAATAAAAAGCTGAATTGCGTTTTGTATGAATTCAGATATTTCTAGACAATGATTTGTTTTAGCAACAGAAGTTTCCCTTTCTTATTCTTCTAGTTTTTTTGCTAGAAGAGGGGAAAAAATGAGGCATGGAAGATAATAGCATTAATCAAACCTTTCAGTAATCTAGGAGAGAATGACAACAAAACATAGCCATGGATAAACATGTATTTTCAAAAGAGATGATTACTGCAGTGATTGCTTGTTTAACCTTGTGGAAGTTTCCTAAACTTTGTGGGACTGAGTTTCTGAAAATATCATGCTTTAAAGCCAGTTTAAATAAATTTAGTCTGTAAATTTAGTCTGTAAATTTTCAAGTTCTGTATTTAGCTAATGCTACACACATTACAGGTTCTTTTTTATAACATTGAGGAAAGAAAAAAATCAATGTTTTTAAATATTTTTAAAATCAATTACAAGCTTAATTTTGAAGAAACATTAGAAGAACTACCTTCTGTTTAAATGCTAACACCAGAATTTTTTATCCATGACCTATAATTGTGTATTTTTAATGAAGAGAGATTGATTTTTAATGTCAGAAAATGTTTTTTACCTGAATGAAAGGCAGGATGGGAATTGGAAAGAGGTACTGATGGAAAGCACATGAGTTTTTTAAAATATTTCATAGATTATTCATAATTATAGACACTTTTAAAATTTCATATCCTATCCTCAATAGTGTTTTATTTTTTGTTTATGATTCTATAGGGGAAACATACATTTTCTGTTCTAAAAGGGGAAAAATAAAGATCAACAATGAAAAACCACACAGTACCCACAGAATTCATTCTTCTAGGGCTGTCAGATGACCCAGAGCTTCAGATTGTCATTTTTCTCTTTTTAATTATCATGTATATATTAAGCGTCACTGGAAACTTGACCATCATCACTCTCAC